>CAUYUD010111293.1:0-13659 GCA_963575295.1 Alouatta caraya | reverse complement strand
TTTTTCATATGTTTGTTGGCATTCATGTATGTCTTCTTTTGTAAAGTGTCTGTTCATATCCTTCACCCACTTTTGAATGGGCTTGTTTTTTTCTTGTAAATCTGTTTCAGTTCTTTGTAGATTCTGGATATCAGCCCTTTATCAGATGGGTAGACTGCAAATTTTTTTCCCATTCTGTTGGTTGCTGAATCACTCTAATGACTGTTTCTTTTGCTGTGCAGAAGCTGTGGAGTTTGATTAGATCCCATTTGTCTATTTTGGCTTTTGTTGCCAGTGCTTTCGGTGTTTTGGTTGTGAAGTCCTTGCCTATGCCTATGTCCTGAATGGTTTTGCCTAGATTTTCTTCTAGGGTTTTTGTGTTGTTTGGTCTTATGTTTAAGTCTTTTAGTTCAACCATTGTGGAAGACAGTGTGGCAACTGCTCAAGGACCTAGAAATAGAAATTCCATTTGACCCAGCAATCCCATTACTGGGTATATATCCAAAGGATTATAAATCATTCTACTATAAGGACACATGCACACGAATGTTCATTGCAGCACAGTTTACAACAGCAAAGACCTGGAACCAATCCAAATGCCCATTGATGATAGACTGGACAGGGAAAATGTGGCACATATACACCATGGAATATTATGCAGTCATCAAAAACGATGAGTTCGCGTCCTTTGTAGGGACATGGATGAACCTGGAAACCATCATTCTCAGCAAACTGACACAAGAACAGAAAATCAAACACCACATATTCTCACTCATAGGCAGGTGTTGAACAATGCGAACACATGGACACAGGGAGGGGAGTATCTCACACTGGGGTCTGTCGGGGGGAAAAGGGGAGGGACAGCGGGGGGTGGGGAGTTGGGGAGTGATAGCATGGGGAGAAATGCCAGATATAGGTCATGGGGAGGAAGGCAGAAAATCACACTGCCATGTGTGTACCTATGCAACAATCTTGCATGTTCTTCACATGTACACCAAAACCTAAAATGCAATTAAAAATAAATAAATAAAAAAGAAAAAAATTAAAAGTTTCCATTTTTAACAAATTTGAAGAAATATAGCATATTACATGACCATTAAAAAAATATGTATTTTTAAATGCATGTCAGTTTCTTTCAACTCTTGCTTCTGGAGTAAAAAGCAATGCTAGAAACAAAACTTAGGTGCCTGTTGGACTATTTCTGTTTGTACATTATGTTCATTTATGATCATTTCCATTTCCTAGTAATTTAACAGTACTCTCCACTCTCCAGTGTCTGGATGTACCTTTTACTTAAATATTAAGAAAGGCACTGAATTTGTTAAATCTGCACATATTGGGAGGTTAAAAGGGAACTATTTCAGATTCAGTTTTGCCGTTGGCCCCCAAGACAACAGATGTCAACTATATCCACATTCCACAGATTAAAGACTACCATGCAGAACTTGCAAAGGAGGTTTCCAAAACTGGTTTTGTAACTCTTAACCCGTCACCAAGGTGGAAAGGTAAAGATAAAAATAAAACTAGAAGGGAATTTCAGGTGAGAGCTTTCCATGAGCTAGGAGTGGTACACACCCCACCCTGGGGGATCACGTGGAGTTGCTTGGCCCTCGCTTCAAGCCTAGGGAAAGGGGCTTCCATAGACAATCCAGACAGCTGGGTATGTGTCCCTGGGAGCGTCCTCAAGCTGTCAGTGAGCAGGCTCTTGACATACCTGGAAACTCTAAAGGACATAATATTGGTACTGGCAGTGAAGCTAAGAGTGTGATTTGCTGGAGGTGGTTTGCATCTCCTGAGTGTTGAGGATCAGAGAAAGTATGAGCATTTTCCCTCAATTAGATATGCAAAAAGAGCAAGTCAGCATAGGACTGTTTTCTATCCTGATTAAAACAGCCATAGGAATAAGGCAAGCCCTCAGAAGATGGAAGCTGGAGGTATGTGATCTAGATGCCCAGGAGCTGAAGATGAAATTATGAACTGCCATTTGGAGGAGACAGATTCAAAAGCACTCAGGGTGCTTTGGATGAAAGACCTCCCAGCAATTTTGAGGGTGCTCCTAGGAATACAGAAATGAGTTCTAAGAAGGAAAAATGTTAGTTTTATATGCCTGCTCAGCCCAGAGAGGTCTGATGCAGATGACAACAGTATTACATTGAATCATATTAAATTGCCATTTTTTGTAGGACAAATATTACCAAGTTCACATGACCCATCCTTATACATCAAATGAGAATTCTGTTACCCCTCACGCCTCTTTCTTCCACACAATTCAGTCTGGAGGAGTCAATAGTGAGTCAGAGGCAGGCATCCAAAACAAAGAAGACCCAAGCTGGAGAAGGGAACATTTTATTTTATTAGACTGGACATATTAATCACTGAATATAGACTGTTTGTGTGTATGAAAGTAACCGAACATGACAAGACCTTCTGTTACCAAAAAGTAACCATAAAAATGATGGGACTTTCCTTACATTTTCTCCAAGGAGTAGGGAAGAATTAGTCCCAAAGAACAGGACGAAATGGCAAAAGAATAATGTGGTTTTTTTACTTCACCTGTCAAGTAATAAATGTTCAACTTCACAGTTACACATAAATAACTGGGCATGAATATGTTAAGTAAGAATAGGAATACTGTAACATAAATGAAATTAATTATATTGCTGCTGCCTCTACCAGATATCATATTAATGCTCTCCTTCTTAGGAACAAAAGTTGAAGACTATTGTATACAATAGTCTACATTACATAGCTATATTATGTATAGCTATTTATATGCTTTATTGCCCTTGAAATCTGAATTCTGCCTCTACCATTTCACTAGCACCAGAAGATGCTTGCTACGCCACTCTGCTTTCCTGTAACCGTTCATCACCTTTCTCTCATCAGGCCTCACTCTCTTTGAGGCTTCTGCACCACCTGGAGAGTAACCCTCTCTGAATCTCTTCCCCTCTACTCTGTGCCTGACCTTGCTTGCTTCTCTCTTCCCAAAACTGGCTGTTCTTTCTCTATTGCTTTGGATGGCTTCTCTGCTTTGCTCCTAAACGTGATTTCTGACAGCTCAGTCCAAACACCTCCAGCTCATACCACTCACCCAAACTGAGCTTCCATCCCTGACTTCCCTAGAACTGATCATGGGTGATTCTCCCAAAGACCCAACTTGAAATTCCCAGGCACCTTTTGCTCCTCTTTCTCCTTTGCCCCAGTCAAAATCCAGCCACAAATCCTAATGATTCTTCCTTTAAAGTGTCTCTTTAATTCATCCATTCCTCTTTAACTTTTTCTGCTCTTACCTCAATCTCCTATTACCTTTGAACTTACTAACACTGAAGGTATTCAATTATGAGCTAACATTGAAAGTATTCATATGTTGGTTAAACAGTAATACTAACCCCCTGGTAGTCTCCTGGATTTTAGTTTCTCTCCCTCTAATCACCCCACATGCTGCCACTAAAATTATCTTCCTAAAATAATCATGTCATATTATTACATAGAAACTTTCTACTAAAAGCAATAAGAAGACAATACATACTGATGATTTTTGTCTGTTTGGAAGTTTATCATAATGGTGTCATACTTTCCAAACTATAATGTTTGGATGTTTTTATATTACTCATGCATTACTTTTATAATCAGAGGAAAATTATGAAGGTATGATCCTGTAACTTTTATAATTTGAGAGACTCATTGACACACATATTTTCCTTTGTTCTCAGAAGTCCTATATTGAAATTTGCAACATTGATTGAAATTAAAAGTAAAGGAATAGGAACAGCTCTGGATTGCAGCTCCTAGCAAAAATGTACAGGCCACTGGAGGTGATCCTCAGCCAAGCAGAGTCTGGAGTGGACCTCCAGAAGCCCTACAGCAGGCGGGCCTGACCGTTAGAAGAAAAACTAAGAAACAGAAAGAAGTAACTTCATCAGCAACAAAAAGGACGTCCAGTCAGAGACTCCATCTGAAAGTCACCAACCACAAAGACCACAGGGAGATAAATCAACAAAGATGGGAAGAAACCAGTGCAAAAAGGATGAAAATACCCAAAACCAGAACACCTCTCCTCTTCCAAGGGGTCACAACTCCTCACTGGCAAGGAAACAAGGCTGGGTGGAGAATAAGTGTGATGAATTGACAGAAACAGGCTTCAGAGGGTGGGTAATAACAAACTTCTCTGAGCTAAAAGATCATGTTCTAACCCAATGCAAAGAAACTAAGAACCTTGAAAAAAGGTTTGATGAAATGCTAACAAGAATAAACAGCTTAGAGAGGAGTATAAATGAATTGATGGAGCTGAAAAACACAACAGGAGAACTTCGTGAAGCATCCAGAAGTTTCAATAGCCGAATTGACCAAGCAGAAGAAAGGACATCAGAGACTGAAGATCAACTCAATGAAATAAAACAAGAAGGCAAGATTACAGAAAAAAGAGTAAAAAGAAATTAACAAAGCCTACAAAAAATATGGGATTATGTGAAAAGACCTAATCTACGCTTGATCAGTTTACCTGAATGTGACGGAGAGAATGAATCCAAGCTGGAAATCACTGTTCAGGATATTATCCAGGAAAACTTCCCTAACCTAGCAAGGCAGGCCAACATTCAAGTCCAGGAAATACAGAGAACACTACAAAGATATTTCTCAAGAACAGCAACCCCAAGTCACATAATTGTCAGATTCACCAGGGTTGAAATGAAGGAAAAAATGCTAAGGGTGGCCAGAGAGAAAGGTCAGGTCACCCACAAAGGGAAGCCCATCAGACTCACAGCGGATCTCTCAGCAGAAACCCCACAAGCCAGAAGAGAGTAGGGGCCAATATTCAACATCCTTAAAGAAAAGAACTTTCAACCTAGAATTTCATATCCAGCCAAACTAAGCTTCATAAGCAAAGGAGAAATAAAATCCTTTATAAACAAGCAATTGCTCAGAGATTTCATCACCACCAGGCCTGCTTTACAAGAGGTCTGAAAAGAACAACTAAACATAGAAAGGAACAACCAGTACCAGCCACTCCAAAACATACCAAATGGTAATCAGCATCAACACAATGAAGAAACTGCATCAATTAACGGGCAAAACAACCAGCTAGCATCAGAATGGCAGGATCAAATTCACACATAACAATATTAACCTTAAATGCAAATGAGCTAAATGCCCCAATCAAAAGACACAGACTGGCAAACTGGATAAAAAGTCTAAACCCATCAGTGTGCTGTGTCCAGGAAACCCATCTCATGTGCAAGGATACACATAGACTCAAAATAAAGGGATGGAGGAAGATCTACCAAGCAAATAGATAGAAAAAAAAAAAAAAAAGCAGGAGTTGCAATCCCAGTCTCTGATAAAATAAACTTTAAACCAACAAAGATCAAAAGAGACAAAGAAGGGCATTACATAATGGTAAAAGGATCAATGCAACAAGAAGAGCTAATGATCCTAAATATATATGTGCCCATATGGGAGCACCCAGATACATAAAGCAAGTTCTTAATGACTTACAAAGAGACTTTGACTCCCACACAATAATAGTTGGACACTAACACTCCACTCTCAATATTAGATCAATGAGACAGAAAATTAACAAGGATATCCAGGACTTGAACTCAGATCTGGACCAAGCGGACCTAATAAATATCTACAGAAATCTCCACCCCAAGTCCACAGAATATACATTCTCAGCACCGCATTGCACCTACGCTAAAATTGACGACATAATTGGAAGTAAATCACTCCTCAGAACATGTAAAAGAACGGAATTCATAACAAACAGTCTCTCAGACCACAGGGCAATCAAATTAGAATTCAGAATTCAGAAACTAACTCAGAACCACACAACTTCATAAAAACTGAATAACTGGCTCTTGAATGTTGACTGGATAAACAATGAAATGAAGGAAGAAATAAAGATGTTCTTTGAAACCAATGAGAACGAAGACATAATGTACCAGAATCTCTGGGACACATTTAAAGTAGTGTCTAGAGGAAAATTTATAGTAATAAATGCCCACATGAGAAGCAAGGAAAGATCTAAAATCGACACCCTATCATCAAAATTGAAAGAGCCAGAGGAGCAAGATCAAAAAACTCAAAAGCTAGCAGAAGAAAAGAATAAATAAGATCAGAGAACAACTGAAAGAGACAGAGACACAAAAAAAACCCTTCAAAAAAATCAGTAAATCCAGGAGCTGGTTTTTCAGAAAGATCAACAAAATAGACCACTAGCCAGACTAAAAAAAAAAAAAAAAACAGAGAAGAATCAAATAGATGCAATAAAAAATGATAAAGGGGATACCACCACAGATTCCACAGAAATACAAATCACCATCAGAGATTACTATAAACAACTCTATGCACATAAACTAGTAAACCTGGAAGAAATGGATACATTCCTGGACACTTACACCCTCCCAAGCCTAAACCATGAAGAAGTCAAAACCCTGAATAGACCAATAACAAGAGCTGAAGTTGAGGCAGCAATTAATTGCCTACCAACCAAAAAGAGCCCAGGTCCACATGGGTTCACAGCCAAATTCTATCAGACATACAAAGAGGAGCTGGTACCACTCCTTCTGAAACTATTCCAAACAATCCAAAAAGAGGGAATCCCAAGTCATTTTATGAGACCGACATCATCCTGACACCAAAACCCAGCAGAGACTCAACAAGAAAAGAAAACTTCAGACCAATATCCATGAACACAGATGCAAAAATCTTCAATAAAATACTGGCAAACCGATTTCTACAGCACATCAAAAAGCTTATCCACCATGATCAAATAGGCTTCATCCCAGGATGCAAGGCTGGTTCAACATATGCAAGTCTATAAACATAATTCACCACATAAACAGAACCAAAGACAAAAACCACATGATTATCTCAATAGATGCAGAGAAAGCCTTCAATAAAATTCATCAACCTTTATGCTAAAAACTCTCAGTAAACTAGGTATCAACGGAATGTATCTCAAAATAATAAAAGCTATTTACGACAAACCCACAGCCAATATCATACTGAATTGGCAAAAACTGGAAGCATTCCCTTTGAAATCTGGCACTAGACAAGGATGCCCTCTCTCACCACTCCTATTCAATATAGTATTGGAAGTTCTAGCCAGAGCAATCAGGCAAGAAAAAGAAATAAAGGGTATTCATTAGGAAAGGAGGAAGTCAAATTGTCTCTATCTGCAGATGACAAGATTGTATAATTTAGAAGACCCTATCATCTCAGCTCAAAATCTCCTGAAACTGATAAGCAACTTCAACAAAGTCTCAGGATACAAAATCAACATGCAAAAATCACAAGCATTCCTATAAACCAATAACAGACTTAAAGAGAGCCAAATCAAGAATGAACGGCCATTCACAATTGCTACAAAGAGAATTAAATACCTAGGAATACAACTAACAAAAGATGCAAAGGACCTCTTCAAGGAGAACTACAAACCACTGCTCAACAAAATAAGAGAGGACACAAACGGAGAAACATTCCATGCTCATGGTTAGGAAGAAGCAATATTGTGAAAAGGGTCACAGTGCCCGAAGTAATTTATAGATTCAACGCCATCCCCATCAAGCTACCAATGACCTTCTTCACAGAACAGGAAAAAAACCATCTTAAACTTCATATGAAACCAAAAGAGAGCCCGCATAGCCAAGTCAATTCTAAGTAAAAAGAACAAAGCTGGAGGCATCATGCTACCCGACTTGAAACTATACTACAAGGTTACAGTAATCAAAACAGCATGGTACTGGCACCAAAACAGAGATACAGACCAATGGAACAGAACAGAGACCTCAGAGGCAATGCCACACATCTACAACCATCTAATCTTTGACAACCCTCACAAAAACAAGCAATGGGGAAAGGATTCTCTGTTTAATAAATGACATTGGAAAAACTGGCTAGCCATGTGCAGAAAGCAGAAACTGGACCCCTTCCTGATAACTTGCACTAAAATTAACTCCAGATGGATTAAAGAGTTAAACATAAGAGCTAACACCATAAAAACCTTAGAAGAAAACAGGGGCAAAACCATTCAGGACATAGGCATAGGCAAGGACTTCATGACCAAAACACCAAAAGCACTGGTAACAAAAGCCAAAATAGACAGATGGGATCTAACTAAACTCCAGAGCTTCTGCACAGCAAAAGAAACAACCATTAGGGTGAACTGGCAACCAACAGAATGTGAAAAAATTTTTGCAATCTACCCATCTGACAAAGGACTTAAATCCAAAATCTACAAAGAACTGAAACAGATTTACAAGAAAAAAACAAACAACCCCATTCAAAAGTGGGCAAAGGATATGAACAGACACTTTTCAAAGGAAGATGTATATGAGGCCAACAAACATATGAAAAAATGCTCATCATCACTGGTCATTAGAGAAATGCAAATCAAAACTATATTGAGAGACCATCTCATGCCAGTTAGACTGGCGATTATTAAAAAATCTGGAGACAACACATGCTAGAGAGGACATGGAGATATAGGAACACTTTTACACTGCTGGTGGGAGCATAAATTAGTTCAACCATTGTGGAAGACAGATTCCTCAAGGACCTAGAAATAGAAATTCCATTTGACCCAGCAATCCCGTTACTGGGTATATATCCAAAGGATTATAAATTATTCTATTATAAGGACACATGCACACGTATGTTCATTATGGCACTGTTTACAATAGCAAAGACTTGGAATCAACCCAAACGCCCATCAATGATAGACTAGACAGGGAAAATGTGGTGCATATACACCATGGAATATTATGCAGCCATAAAAACCAATGAGTTCGTGTCCTTTGTAGGGACATAGATGAAGCTGGAAACCATCATTCTCAGCAAACTGACACAAGAACAGAAAATCGAACACTGCATGTTCTCACTCATAGGTGGGTGTTGAACAACGAGAACACATGGACACAGGGAGGGGAGCACCATACACTGAGGTCTGTTGGAGGGTACTAGGAGAGGGACAGTGAGGGGTGGGGAGTTGGGAGGGATAACATAGGGAGAAATGCCAGATACAGGTGATGGTTATGGAGGCAGCAAACTACATTGCCATGTATGTACCTATGCAACAATCCTGCATGTTCTTTACACGTACCCCAGAACCTAAAATGCAATAAAATATATATATTTTAAAGAAAAAGAAATTCTAAGTAAAATACATAAAAGTTTTTAGAGCTCCCTGATGTCTACAAAATAAAATATAAAACTTCAGCCTGATAGCTAATACCCTCCACAGCTCGGCCCACAAACTCCCCCACCTTTCTCTTCAACTACTAATCTCTACAAGCCCTCCACTCCAACCAGTGCCTGCTCCCAGCCCCACAGCCCTGTCAATCAGCTCAGAGCCCACACTTCCCATCCAAGTACTACCGTCCCCTCCAGCTCCATTTAGGTACAGCTTGAACTTGTAAAGCTGTGAAGAGCCTTAAAAATTCCCTGATCCAAATCCCTGATTTTACAGCTGAGGAAACGGAGACCCAGAGCTGAAATGCCATGCCCACCATCACTCGAGTAGAGCACAGCGCCCAGGTCTGATGACTCCTAGTCTAATGCTCTTTGCATCTGTTACATGAAGCTTCTCTGACTGGAAGCTCCTTGAAAGCCAGTCTATGTCTTCTCACCTTTAGATGTGTACTTGACTGGTGTTTCTTTCCACCCTTGCATATAACAGAAAAACTTCAGATTTTTAGCTTTATTCATATCCCTACTTACCTGACTATGCCTAAACCTACTGCCTACATAACAGCAATCATGTAATATCCTATTTTTTCCCTCTTTTACTTTTACCATAAAATTGGGAGAGCTTAAAAATAAACAAGAAATCACAATGGAAATATCATCCTGTAAAACTGTCAGCTGATGTACCCTGACCTATTTAGAGGAATGACAGAGTCAATAGGATTTGCAAAATGAGAGAAAATGTTTATTAACATTTACATCATCCTTTCCTTCCCTTTCCTGTTTAGAGTCTAAACATCTGTGGTCTAAACTGTAGTTGCAACATATTTCTCTGGGGGTTCAACCCAAACTCAGCATCCAAGTCAGCTGTGGTGGGTTTAATAAATAGAGATATCCAGTTCCTACCCCAGAGCTACTGAATCAGAATTACCAGGGCTAAGGCCAAACACAACAAAGGCATTCATTCATTCCTTCAGGAGATATTCATTGCGCCTGAATGTCAGGCATAGCAGGAATACACCCCTGCATGGAGCTTTCGGCTTAGTGGAAAGAGGGATATTTATCAAATAACCACATACATGAGTATATATTACAAATTACGATAAAAGCTGTGAATTAACATTTACAGAGAGTTATGAAATCTGGAGATGAGACAGGAAAAGCAGAGTCAGTTCAGGTAAGACCCTGTGTAGGCCATAGTAAAACATTTGAATTTTGTTCTGAGGCCAGTGGAAAGTCTTTGGAAAGTTTTAAGCTGGGGAATAACATGATCCAACTAATGTTTCGATTATTTTTACTGCTGTGTTGATAATTGGTTGCAAAGGAGAAAAAAGTAATGCAGAGAGATTAAGAGACACTGTAATATCTAGGAACAATATAATAGTAGCTTAGACAAAGGAGGTCAAAGTGGAAATAGAGAGAGAAGTAGGTGGATCTGAAATACATTTAAGGTTGAGGCAGGCAGATCACTTGAGCTAAGGAGTTCAAGACCAGCCTGGGCAACATGGAGAAACCCTTTCCCTAAAACAATATAAAAATTAGCCAGGCATGGTGGCACATGCCAGTATTGCCAGCTACTAGGGAGACTGAGGCAGGAGAAGTGCTTGAACTCAGGAGGTGGAGGTTAAGTGAGCCAAGACTGCCTAGGTGACAAACCAAGACTCTGTCTCAGGGGGAAAAAAGAAAGAAAGAAACATATTTAAGGGCAAAAGCTGTGGGAATTGGTGAAGGCCTGAATGTGGGTGGTCAGGCAGCATGAAGTGTCAAAAACTCTAAGGTTACCAGCCTTCACAGCTGAATGGATGGTACAGCAATTAAATAAGATAGGAAATGCTGCAGGACAGCCAGGTGTGGTGGGGAAAGATCATAAGAATGATACTGGTCGTGAAGAGTTTGGGGTTCTTTGAAACATCCAAGTACAGATGTTGAATAGGTAGATGGTTTTAAAGGCTGGAACTCAGAGGCATAGGATCTCTGAGAGAGGCCAATTTGAGAGTCATTGGTGTATAGATGAATATTGCAACCATGTCAGTGGGTGAACTTCCCTAGAGTGAGAAATGAAAGAAACTTAAAACCAAACTTGCCATGTACCAGCATGTAATAGAGAGTAAATGGCAAAAGTAACCAAGAAAAAGAATCCAAACAAGCAGAAAGAAATCTCAGAGCCAAACTGGAGTGAGTTGGAAAAAATGGAGGCAGAGAGATTAGATTACGTTTTTTTAGAAGACTGGCTAGAATGGGAACGTGAAGTCACTGAAGAGGAAGTAAGTTAAAGCACAGCATTTCTCCATATCTTTGGTTTTTTTCAATGAGAAAGAATTAAACATATTAGATTTTGTAAAAAGATTCAAGACAGAAAGAGATACAGTTTGAAGACTGAGAAGAAAGATATTGTCAACGGTGTAAGTTTTCTGAGAAAGCAGAGGAAGAGGAAGAAGCCAAGGCAGAAATCGGGATATTGGTCTTAGATGTGAAGAACAGCACCTTTCCTGTAAAAAGAAGAGAATAAGCATGAGATGGGCACAGGCAAGACATGCAAATCTGGCAGAAAAAGTTTAAAAAATTCCCATCTGATGACTGTGTTCTCTGTCAAGTGGAAAGGAAGATAATCTACTGAGTGTGAGGAGAGAGGAACCAGAACCTCCCCAGGAGATAGCTTTTTTTTTTTTTTTTTTTAGATGGAGTCTCGCTCTGCAGCCCAGGCTGGAGCACAGTGGCGTGATCTCGGCTCACTGCAACCTCTACCTTCTGGGTCCCAGGTCAAGCAATTCTCCAAAAGTAGCTGGGATTACAGGCACGCGCCACCATGTCCAGCTAATTTGTGTGTGTGTGTGTTTTTTTTAGTAGAGATGGGGTTTCACCATGTTGGCCAGTCTGGTCTTGAACTCCTGACCTCATGATCTGCCCACTTTGGCCTCCCAAAGTGCTGGGATTACAGGCATGAGCTACCGTGCCCAGCCAAGATAGCTTTTTCTGAATCCCTTGTCTCATTAGAAAAGATGACAAATATTCTGGTTCTTATCAAGGCTGGAACTAAACACCTAAAGAACTGAAGCTGGTCTATACCTGACAGTCACTCATAGTGACAGGATTTGGGAATAATGGATCTAGCCAACGACCAAGACATAGACCATACAAGGCTCCAGTTAGAATGATAGTGGCCAGGTAGCCGGTGTCACAAGCACATTCACGCCCTAAAAAGTGTTACCATCTGCAGTACAAGCACATCACGCAGTTCAAGGGACAAACTTGTTTCCCTAGTGTTAGAAAAAAAAAAAAAAAAGTACGAACTAGAAACATATTCCCTTTAAAAACAGACAACAAACAAAAACCACCCATTTAACCCTCTCTATTCCTACTCAAAGCAGAAGGAATTATGGTTTTTAAAGGCATGTAACATGACCACCTTTCTTGGGCACCTATCTTAAGCAAGGGGGAAAAGCAGCAGCGTAGCTACAGATCTGTACTAAATAGGAAAGTTACTCTTGGGGGTAAATCACTCCATTTCTTGCTCTTTCTCCCTTTCCTCACTCCACCGGGGGACGCGGTACTCATTTCAGTGTCCCCCTCCCCCGACCCAGGGCTGCCACCACTGTTCAGCACTCAGTGAGTTACCATTTTCCAAAACTCCCTCTATGCCACTGAAAATTAAGCTCCACATAGAACTCTATACACCTACCACACTAATGTCAAATTCTTGCTTTTTATATTATATTATAATAACATACGATATAACCACTGAGTACACTGCATAAAGAGTACATAGGGCCTCTCTGAGCTATCTTCGCAAGTTTCTGTGAATTTACCTAAAGGTAAACAATTGTTTTAAAAATTAATCTTGGCTGAGCATGGTGGCTCATGCCTGTAATCCCAGCACTTCGGAAGGCAGAGGAGGACAGATTATGTTAGGTCAGCTGTTCAGGACCAAGCTGGCCAATATGGTGAAACCTCGTCTCTACTAAAAATACAAAAATTAGCCAGGGGTGGTGATGGGTGCCTGTAATTTCAGCTACTCGGGAGGCTGAGGCAGGAGAACCACTTGAACCTGGGAGGCAGAGGTTCACTCCAGCCTGGGCAACAGAGTGAGACTGTCTCAAAAACAAACAAACAACAAAAAATTAATCCTTGTGTGCCTCACATGACCAAGGTTATAGAGGCAGTTAGGTGAGAGCAGCCTAATCCTTAAGAATATATTAATGTATATTAATGGATCAACCAAGTAACCTACACGCTGGACTCAATCTTCAATCTAAACACATGGCTGCTGTGGTCAGAATCTGGAACATGTTGGGAACAATCCAATGTGCAACAAGGTGATCCCTGTGGCATCCACAAGTCATGTAAAAGAAGTGGGCATTTTCTTTTTTTTTTTTTTTTTGAGACGGAGTTTCGCTCTTGTTACCCAGGCTGGAGTGCAATGGCGCGATCTCGGCTCACCGCAACCTCCGCCTCCTGGGTTCAAGCAATTCTCCTGCCTCAGCCTCCTGAGTAGCTGGG
>CAUYUD010111288.1:0-35830 GCA_963575295.1 Alouatta caraya | reverse complement strand
AAGAAAGGAGAGGAAGGAGAGTAGAAAGGAAGGCAGGAAGGAAGAGTGGGGGAGACAGGAAAAAAGGGGTAAACTTTGGTCTTAGATTTTGGTACATTATGCTTTATTTTTTATTTTGTTGCAAGTGATGAAAATGAACAGTGACTGAGGCAAATTCATCTAATCGGTTCTTCCGATTAGATGAAAGCTTCCAATATTTCTTCCCATCAGTTGCCTAAAAGGAAGCTGAAAGATAATAGGAAGTAATATGAATAAAAAGATTATAGACTGGGTGTAGTGGCTCACACCTGTAATCACAGCACTTTGGGAGGCCAAGGCAGGTGGATCACCTGAGGTCAGGAATTTGAGACCAGCCTGATTAACATGGTGAAACCCCATCACTACTAAAATACAAAAATTAGCCAGGCATGGTAGTGCACACCTGTAATCCCAGCTATTCGGGAGACTGAGGCAGGAGAATCACTTGAACCTGGGAGGTGGAGGTGCAACGAGCTGAGATCGTGGCACTGCACTACAGCCTGGGTGACAGAGCAAGCTTCTATCTAAGAGAGAGAGAGAGAGAGAGATTATAAAATAAGTGCCTAGAGTTATTGGGAGCAGCTTATGATTGCTAAAATGGAGAACTGGGACAGATTACAGGGACTCAAGCACTTTAGGATCCAGGACCTCAGAAAGTGGCAGTTTGGACCTTGAATGGTAGAATGAGTCTTGAATGTATCATTTTTTAAAGAATTGGATATGCCTAAGGATGTGTGGAGGATGTGGATGTCGCAAGTTGGAGATTTGTGTGCATACCAGATTTAGCTGACTCGATAGGTGAACTACTAATAAATCATTCCTCCTTGATCATGAAGGCCTTGGACCGCTTCTCTTCATCTATTATCTTAGTGTTGTTATACTGTCTCATGGCTTTAAATACTTTCTATCACTAATATCTCCAAGTTAATCTCTCTAGTCTGGATCTCTCCTCTGAACTCCAGGGATGGACAGGCAGCTGACCCTCTCAGCATCTCCCCTCTAATGTCTAAATGACATCTCCAATTTACGTGTCCCATACAGGATTCTTGATTTTCCTTCACCAGACACAAATCTACTCCACATGTGATTTTTTCCACCTTAGCTCGTAGTGATGCCATTAGCTTCCAGTTGTTCAGGTAAAACATATCTTGCAGTCATCTTGACCTTTCTTACTCATGTCCAATCTATTATCAAATCCCATTGGCTCTATCTTGAAAATATATCCAAGAATCCAGAATTCACTCACTGCTCATCACCTTCACAGCTGCCCCCTTTATCCAATCACTATCATTTCTCACCTGTCGTTATTGTAACTGCCTGTTTACAAGACTTCCTGCAGCCATCTTACCCCATACAGGCTATTTGCAACATAGTAAGAGAGCTTCTTTTATAAATGTAGGTCGGATCATGTTGCTCTTCTGCCCAAAACTTCCAAAAGATTCACATCCCAGAGAAAAATCTGACGTCCTCACACTGACTTGTAAAGTCCTATAAGACCTGGGCATGATTACATTTCTGATCTCAGAATCATAGGAAGTTCTCCCTTCTTTACTCTGCTCCTGCAACACTGACCATTTTCTGTTCCTGGAATAGCCAGGCATGCTCTACTTCAAGCCCGTAACGTTTCTGATTCACTGCATAAAATATACTTTGTTCAGATAACCATATGGCTTGCACATCCGCCTTCTGCTGGCATTTGCTTAAATGTCGTCTTATCAATGAAGACTTGCTTATCCAGCCTATTTCATATCTCAACAATTCATACTCCTTTCCCAGTTTTACTTTTTCATAAATCTTATTAGTTTCCATAAGATTGGGAAATTTACTTGTTTATTTTTTTTTGTCTTTCTCCTAACTCTATATTATAAGGTTTTTAAGGGCATGGCTTTTTATTTGTTCCATTGCCATTAGCTAGAACACCAAATAGCATGTACATAAGTATTTACTGAATGAGTGAATAAATAACTAGACTGAAAGAACACTGAAAAGTCTTCGGATTCACCATTTTTAAATTTTTTTTTTATCGTTGTGACATAATATATTTCATTTAAATGAGTATAATTGTTTAAGTATCTCCAAGAAAAGTTAATCCAGAAGCACTGAAACTTATTTTGAAATCCATTTGCTATGGGCTATATGTATCTCTGAATCCTCAAAAGCAAATTTGCCTGTGTATAGTATCACTATGCACTCTGTAAATAGTTTAATAAAAGCTTAAAGTGTAAACATTAATAAATATTGTTGTAAACTTAATCATTAACTTTTCCTTACAGTAAATCAATTTTCCTAATTTATAAAATCTCTGTTAATATAATATCTAAGTTGAACCTCTTGAAGTTTCTGTAAACCAATTTTTGGAAACCAATTCTTCTTTTTGTCCCTAAAATAAGAATTCCAGTCTTATCAATATCTGTTTACAAAATTGTTTTTTAAAAAAACTTCTGTTGCAGCAGCTCCAATAAAGAATACAGCTGAGCATGGTGCTGCATGCCTATAGTTTCAGCTACTCAGACCAAAGTGGGAAGATCCATTGAGCTCAGGAGTTTGAAACCAGCTTGAGCAAGATAGCAAGACTCTTGTCTCAAAAAAAGAAAAAGAAAGGGAGGAAAACATGGAAGGAGGAAGAAGGAAAGAAAGAGAGAAGGAAAGAAAGAAAGAAAAAGAAAGAAAAGAAGGAAGGAAGGAAGGAAGAGAAAGAGAAGAAGAAAGAGAAAGAAAAAAGAAAGAAAGAGAAAGAAAGAAGGAGAGGGAGAGAGGGAAGGAGGAAGAGAGAAAAGAGAGAGAGAGAAGAGGAGAGGCAGGAAGGAAAGAGGAAGGGAGGAGGGGAGGGTCTAGGGCAAGATGACCGATAAGGAACAGCTCCCAGCTAGACCAACGCAGAAGGCAGGTGATTTCTGCATGTCCAACTGAGGTACCTGGCTCATCTCATTGGGACTGGTTAGACAGTGGGTCTAGCCCATGGAAGGCGAGCAGAAGCAGGTTGGGCATTGCCGCCTCACCCTGGCAGTGCAAGTGGTCAGGGAACTCACTCCCCTAGCCGAGGGAAGCCATGAGGGACTGTGACACGAGGGATGGTGCACTCCAGCCCAGATACTATGCTTTTCCCATGATTTTTGCAACCTGCAGACCAGGAGATTCCCCTGGGCACCTACACCAGGGCCCTAGGTTTCAAGCACCAACTGGGTGGCTGTTTGGGCAGACACCAAACTAGCTGTAGGAGTTTCCTTTTGTACCCCAGTGGCGCCTAGAACGCCAGTGAGACAGAACCATTCCACTCCTGGAAAGGGGGCTGAAGCCAGGGAGTCAAGTGGTCTTGCTCAGCAGATACCTCCTCCACAGAGCCCAGCAAGCTAAGATCCACTGGCTTGAAATTCTCACTGCCAGCACAGCAGTCTGGCGTCGACCTGGGACACTTCCTGTGAGGAGGGGCGTTCACCATTACTGAGGCTTGAGTAGGTGGTTTTCCCCTCAAAGTGTAAACAAAGCCACTGGGAAGTCCAAACTAGTGGGACTAGTCCAAACCCACCTCAGTGCCACAAAGTCACTGTAGCCAGACTGCCTCTCTAGATTCCTCCTGTCTGAACAGGACATCTGTGAAAGAAAGGCAGGAGCCCCAGTAAGGGATTTACAGATAAAAGTCACATCTCCCTAGGACAGAGTACTTGGGGGAAGGGGCAGTTGTGGGCATAGATTCAGCAGACTTAAACATTCCTCCCTGTTGGCAGGAAGATCTCCAGGCACAGTGCTCGAGCTCTGCTAAGGGACAGACTGCCTCCTAAAGTGGGTCCCTGACTCCTATGCCTCCTGACTGAGAGACATCTCCCAGCAGGGGTCGGCAGATACCTCATACAAGAGAGATCTGCCTGGTATCTAGCTGGTGGCCCTCTGGGACAAAGCTTCCGGAAGAAGGAGCAGGCAGCAATCTTTGCTGTTCTGCAGCCTCTGCTGGTGATAGCCTGGCAAACAGGGTCTGGGGTGGACCTCCAGCAAACTCCAGCAGACCTGCAGAAGAGGGGCCTATTAGAAGGAAATAACATGAACATCAACAAAAACCCCATCGAAAGGTCATCAGCATCAGTGAACAAAGGTAGATAAATGCATGAAAATGAGGAAAAACCAGCATAAAAATGCTGAAAATTCCGAAAGATCAAAACTCCTTCCCAGCAAGGGAACAAAACTGGACGGAGAATGAGTTTGATGAATTACAGAAGTAGGCTTCAGAAGATGAGTAATAACAAACTACTCTGAGCTAAAGGAGCATGTTCTAACCCAGTGCCAGGAAGCTAAGAACCTTGATAAAAAGGTTACAGGAACTGCTAACTAGAATAACGAGTTTAAGGAAGAAAATAAATGATCTGATGGAGTTGAAAAACATAGCATAAGAACTTCTCGAAGCATTTGCAAGTATCAATAACCAAATAACAAATTCGCACCCCTACCCCCCAAAAAAGAGTAAGAATTGGAAGATACAAGCTGGCAGGAATATTTCAACAAATAGAGGCTTCCTATAATGGGATATACCTAAGATAGAATACAATAAGTCTTCCTCATGGAAAGGTACATGGGAAAACTGTCTAGCTGCCTATGAGGAGTGTATTGAAAAGGAGGGGTAGGGGGGTTGGACCAAATGATTTCTGAAAGTTTCTCCCCTCAAAGTTTAAGAATTGGAGTTAGTTTAATGACATCTGTTTTCCAGCAAGGACTAAAATATTTATTTCAAACTGTTTCCAATTTTTTTCTAAATTTATATTATGCATATTAATTACTTTCTTAAATCTCTGTCACTATCTTCCCTGAATAAAATAAACTGAAAATGTTATTTTAGTGTCTAAGCTGTCCCCTCTTGTCTCTCATGCCCAACACTGAATCACTTTTGTCCTCCCATATGTACTCTAAACTTTGTAATTTTGTCCTCAGCTCAGAGACAATAGATTCAATACGATAATTTTACGTATTTTATACAAAATATTTACATAAATATTGTGCAAATTTTCCTGAGAATTTCTCAAGGACAGAACAAGACTCATGTTTAAAATTTCTCTATCAGAATTAAATAATTTCTCTTTTAAAAGATTCAAATAAAAGCTATTATTCACAACAAAGTACCTAGAACCAAATGCAGGTTTTTGTGAAAGAAGGATGAATAACTTTGTTTTGAAAAAGAAATACCTTTCTATATAGCGTCCAATAAATTTTTGGTTTTTGTTAGTTGTGTCTAATTAGGAAGGCTTAATTCCCTTTTAACAGTTGGATTTCATAGCATTTTATGTCCAGCTACATTAAGAATTAATTTTTTGGCCTGGTATCAATGCTAAATTTGCTTATCCAAACAGAAGCCATGCCAAGAGCTTGAAGAATGATGACAGTAATTAACCCAAATCATATACGAGGAGCAATTCCGGTGAAAGTGTTAAATAGTGTATCCTTCTCTGATGCTGAAGCTGATCCTACAAAGGGCATGCACTGCACCCTCCCACAGAATGTTTCTGGATAGTAGTACCAGAGACAGGAAGGGAAGAACTACCAGACTGATCAGATAGGGCATTTCTTATTCTGAAAAATAAAACAGAAACTATAGAGAAATGGGTGTTTCTCGTCATCTGCTGAGAGGTGTGTACATCAGTTCAATATTTCTAGAGGTCACTTGAATAGTAGATACATCAAATGACTTGCAATTGATCATATTGCATGTTATTGTGTATGGTAACTTAGTACAAGACACAATAAAAGATGTATGAAAAGAATGGTTATTATAGGAATAAAGTAGGAAAATTTCTACAACCAGTGTAAAGTACTGACTTTGTTAAATAAATCATATCATGGTAAAATGATAAAATATTACGTTATATTATTAAAAAATAATGGTGTTATTGAAGAATATATTATTTATACATTGAGTTACAAAGAATACATGTAATTTTCTTTAAAAAACATGGACTGGTTATAGGGCAGCATTATCAATATTATTAATGTTGACAATCATATTGATATAATCATAATATAAATATATATTATAATATATCAATATAAGGTAAGAGAAACATTAATATAAAATATGACCTATTACATGATATAACATAAGAACAACATTAACAGTATTAACATAACACACACAAATAGAGACAAGAGGACAGAAATGTTCACAAGCGTGTTAGCCCAGGTTGTCTCTTGAAATGAAGGACTGTAAATCTTTTATTCTCCTTCTTTTTTTCTTCTCCCTCTATCATTTATCCTTTTCCTCCTCCTTCTCCTCCTCCTCTTTTCTTCTCACTTTTCTTCTTGCTATTTGTTATTTTCTAAATATTTATCCAATAGTAATGTTCCAGAAACATTTAGAAGATGAAATTGACAAATACTTGGTGAATAGATGGAAATATGCCATGATCAAGACAGAGGAAGTATCGTGGCTCTTTGCAAAGCCAGAGGAAACATTAGAGGAGACAGGAAAATAACTGGTTCAGCTAAGGTTGTGTATGATAGAAATAAGCAAAGAAATAAACCAAATGTCAAGAAACCATTTGACATATGGATCTGGAGCTCAGGGAAAAGCTAGGGACTGGAGATACCAATTTTTGAAAGTCATCTGCAAAGAAGCGGGTTATTGAAACTATGGGAGTGGATGGTATTGCTCAGGAGAGTGTGAAGCATACAAAGGAAATAATTCCTAGAACTGAGCCCTAGGAAACAAACATTGAAGGGAAGACAGAGAAATGAACTTAAAGAGAAACTAACGGAGGGTCAGAAAGGTGGAAAGAAATATGAAATTACAGTGGTGAAAGGAAGTGAAGGAGAAGCCCCTTAAATAAGTGAGTGGTCAACAATATTAAATGTGATGAAGAGTTTAAGTGAAATAACTTTCAAAGTGTCTAATAGACACAGCAATAGTTTACTAGCATTCTTGAAAACAGTTTCAATCAGGTGCAAAAAAGCTTAAGGAGGAAAGGGTGGTTTGACAGTAAAATATTTGACTACAAAAAGACAGCAAAAAGGAGGATGATAACTGAATAAGGATAATAATTGTTGTTATTGTTTCATGATGGTTTTAAAATGAGAAGAATGTGTTCTCTGTCAGCTGATGAGAAGGAGTCAGTACAGAGGAAGAAGATGAAGATTAGAAAAGAGAACAATTTAGTGTTTTTCAGACTTGTCTTAAGATAAAATCTCTTTCTATTATTTGTTTGAAAGATAGATTTCTAGAGGAGAAATCTTATAACCTGTATTTTAAAATATCTGTGTTTGTTACAGGAGAAAATTGGGAAAGTCTGGGTGGAATGCAGGTAAAGGTTAAGTTTTGGTGATTGACTTACTTGTCTGCTCCTGTTTTCTCCATGAAGTGGGATGTCAGTCCCCTTCTGAAAGTCATGCAAGGATTTCTAGGCACTATTAAGAACCCAGGTAGAAACAAGATATTAACTTACGGTAGAACCAACTTTCAGGGCTGCATGATTTTTTGAAGCAGCATCCCACAGAAGTAGACGTGACCAAGACTGACATGCCAGTTCTAAGAGACAGGTTAGAACTCACCTTTTCTTCATGGAAGAAAAGCAGGGAATAGAGGTTCAAAAATATTACCAAAGTTTGCATGAAATGATAATCATGGAGAATGCAAGGAAAAGAGAGACAAGGTAGGTTTTCTTGGGACTAAGGAATTCCCTGGAATGTTGGATAGTCAATGCTAAAACCAGGTAAATCCCAGGTAAAGCAGGATCACTGATTATCCAAGAGGGCAAAGATGATAGACGACTAGATTTGGGAATCTAAGTAAAATAAAAACCAAATGTAGTGAGAATAACTGAATTTAAAACATAAATGGAAGAGGTTGTGATCAGAGATTGAAATACTTAGAGCTGGGTTTTCAGAGATGTATGTGTTCTAAGTAATCAGATTCATCGTTTAAGATCATGAAAGTTGATAGCCAAAGTTAAATGCACATGCAGGACCCTAGATGTATGAAGGTCATGAAGCTGGAAAGAGATTGAGTTTAACACGGTTTTTCATGTAAGCTATGACATTACCCAGGATGGTGGCAGAACAGAATGGGAAGAGTAACCCCGATGTTAGTTCATCTTCTGAGATACAAAGAAGTGAGCAGATGCTAGTCAAGGCCAGATAGAGTGTGGTACAGCCATTTGACATTAGTTTAAATGCTCTAAAGACTTGATTCAAGATTAAGGGATAATTATTTAGAAGAAGCAGTGAAAAACAGGCAACGTGCCAGGGTCCTATATTATGTGGGATATGGTAGAATGAACAGTTTCCCCTTGATAAGACAAAAAAAGGCACAAAGTTATTGTCAGGGAAATCCAAGTCGCTGTTAAGGTAAGGAAGTAGAAGAAGATACAACAAAATGGTTAAGGATGTGTAATTTTTTTTAATGTTGGTTTCATATGAAACCTAAAAAGCAGATGTTGTCTTGCTTTATCAGGTCCTCAATGAAGCTCTCAATGAAGAAAGAAAAGATCGCTGTTGGTAGGGTAAGCACAAGAAGAACTAATGTTATTTGCTATTAACCACCTAAACATAAAAGTTTACCTTGCATTATTGATAAATACTATATATTTATCACTTAATTTGAGGAGAATTGGCATATAATAGTTTGAGGAAATTAAATGAAATGGAATTGTTGGTGTTTAGTTATGATTACATGTTATTTAGTTACGTTCTATTCTTTTTCATTGCTGATAGAAATCAACATTAATTGAGCTTTTAAGTGATCAGTACTGAGCTTGACACTCTACATATACTTAAAAGGTGACTGTTTGTTTTTTTATTTTTCACAACATCTTTATTTGTTTTTATTTTTCTAATTGACATTCAAGGTCTCACTCTGTTGCCTAGGCTGGAGGGCAGTGGTGTAAGCAGAGCTCACTGCAGCCTCAAACTTCCAGGCCCCAGCTGTCCTCCCACCTCAGTCTCCTGAGTAGCTTCGACTACAGGCACAGCACATGTTACCAAGCCTCGCTGATTTTTTCTTTAATTTTGTAGAGACAGTGTCTCCCTATGTTTTTCTAATTTACAGATGACTCACCTGAGGATTACAGGTGTTAGTGACTTGACCAAGATCACAGAGCTTAGGAAATATCAGAACAGGTTTTAAATCGAGGTGTGACTTTAAAGCACATCTTTGAAATCCTATATAATACTATGAACTTAATTGATGCTAATCAGAAATGGTCAGTAATGAAACTTATTCAGAAATGGCATGTCATATTCTGGTATCTCTCGGTAATCTAATTTTATATCAATTTTGCCTTTAGGTGAAGTTCTCAATCATTCTGCAATACCTCCAAGCCTTTGGCTGGCTCTGGGTGTGGCTGACTATGGTCACTTACTTAGGGCAGAATTTGTTGAGCGTCGGACAGAATCTATGGCTTAGTGCCTGGGCAAAAGAAGCAAAATACACGAATATGAATGAGTTCACAGAATGGAAGCAATTAAGAAGCAATAAACTTAATATTTATGGATTGTTGGGATTAACAAAAGGTAAAGGAAAATGTGTAGCTGCTTTTCTTTTCTTTTTCTGACCTAATTGATTCAAACACAACAAAATCAAATTTGATTTTATTTCAAATAAAATCTGGGCCATAATTTTTGAATATTTGGGGATAACTCAAATGCATATGTTTACAATTTACCATATTTGAGCGAATAAACCAAAACTTATAGGTATCATCTACATGGCTCACATTAAATATTAGACATAGGTATTTAATCTTGAAAGTAATTATTTAGAATGTGCTATTGTCCTCATTTTACAGCTGAGGAAACTGAGGCTTTTATGTAAAGTCATGAAACATTCAAAAATGGCCACTCTCTGTATACATGAAGGTTGTTAGTGATGTAAGGATAGATAGCGGAGTCTGTTAAGGGGTGTAAATCTTAGTGAGCCTAGGTCAGGTTTACAGTCAAACCACATGGTCAGCATTAAGCACTATACAGATAGTGAAAGAAAACACTGTGAGAATTCAGAGCAAGGGGAGGCCATATTGGGTTGACATGTTAACATGATTTCTAAGGAGTACTTGGCAATTGAGGGGACACTAAAAGGATGAATAGAAGTTTATCAGCTTGAGATCACAGAGAAGGAGAGGAAGTCATAGAGGCAGATAGAAAGGCATGAGTAAAGACAGGGATGGGGAGGTAAGAAGGGCTTTTGGCAAGAGTGACAGTGCCAGTTTGAGTGGTCTTCAGGTTATTGGTAGGGAAAAGTAGGGGAGCTAAAGCTGAGAAGGAAGATTGGAAATATGTCAGAGATGATCATTGGGAAGGCAGGTGGAGAATTTTGGAAAATTGATGAAGGAAGTGACATAGTTGAATTTGTATTTCAAAGAATAAATTAGCAGTGATAACAAAAAGATGGGTTTTTATTGGAGGGACTAAAGTCAGAGAGACTAAGAGAAAGCAGGGTTTGGTAGGAAAAGAATAATCAAGTGTATCCGGGAGTCCGGATGAAAGGTAGTCTAGTATAGCAAGATCTCTTATCTGATCCATGACTGTGTCACCTAAAATAACCAATAGGTAAGAAGCAGAAGAGAACTGAATAATTACCTGATGAACCAATGAATGAATGAATGAATGGTCAGAGGGCTACAGTGGAGATGGATAAGAAAGACATTACAATGAAAAACCTAAGAATTGTCAGGGTGAATAAAGAGGGTATTTATTAGTCAATCATGCTTTTGAGGTTTAGATTGGGTAACTGGGACAGCAATGATGACAAAAATAAGGAAACCAGGCAGAGCCTTAATTAGTGGAGGAGAGAAATGGTGAGTTCGTTGTTGGATACATTTAATGGGAAGTGTTGATGAATTTTTCTCCAGTAGGCAAACTAAAAATGCATATCTGTAAGTTTGGAAAGCAGGTTTCTTTATCTGTAAAATGGGGAACGTAAACTAGATAATTTCTACATATCTGCCAAATTCTAACATTCTAAAGCTCTTAGTTCTACTTAGGCTTGGAATTATTCTATAGAGATAATAAATGAACCCACAGGAGTAGATAGGATCACCATGAATGAGAAATAAGGGCCATGAGGGTGAATGAGAGATTCTTAAGGAATGTCGGTATAGAGCTGATTAGTGGACTGACTTCACAGAAGTTGAACAGAGATAAGTTCCTGATTAGATGATCAGAGGGAGAGAAGGAGACAGAACAACAGCCACAATGATGTGAATGCTTGCTCCATGTCTGAAAATCGAGGCATGTTTTTGTTGTTGAAGTTGAAACAAATGAAAATGCCTGTATTTGACTTTTTCTGAACCACAAAAATAGCAATTTCATATGGCTTAAGCTAACACAGTAGCTTATTTAGCACGTATCCAAATAAGGGAGCCCTTACACTCTTAAACTTTGTTACTTAAAGTTTCAGTTTTATCACTTAAGTATAGATATTGTTTCATTGGTTACATCCATGTGTGTAGGACATAGGCAAGAGTGTAATAAATGTTAGCTATTATTTAACAATAGAAAAGATAAGTAATTGTAACAAAGCCCTATGACTGGTAAGTGTTGGAGACAGATTTGAATCCATGTCCAGCTTACTCCCAAGTCAATGTTCTCAAAATCTAAATTAGCATTTTTAAAAGAGTATTACATGGACGGTAGTTACATACTCTACAAACACCAGGTTCTATTTCAATAGGTTTGGGAAATTGAGAACTATGTTCTTCCATGAATCCGATTTTTTTTTCTTTCCTTCAGTAAAGGTTTTGAGATATTCTGCAATAAAATGACCTGGTTAATTATGTTTAACACAATATTCCTCAAATTTATTTGACCATGATTTTTTTTCCTTATGATGCTCATTAATATCTTGGAGCAACTTGTGTTCCACGGAATATACTTAGAGAAATTCCAAAGTATGATCACTGCCTTCCAAGAACCAGAAAAGTATGATGAAACAAAGGCAAAAAAAAAAAAAAAAAGTGTTTTAAGTAAATTGTCAGTGGTTCTGAAATGTTACGTATCTATTAAAAACAAAGAAAAGTAAGAAATGATTCATAATTATAGTTAAGGAAACATCAAGAGATAAATGGAAAAAGAATATAGATTGTAGGTAATTAAATAATTGGAACATTCAAAAGTATTGAATAGTCTTTTAACTAAAATGAATTTTTTTTAGAGATAATTTCTTGTGTTTGTATCAAGAAAAACAGGCAACTAGAGAGAGACTGGTGGGAATTCACATAAGAAAATAACAGAGACATCTAGGTGGAAGTTGTTACATCTTCATGTCCATATCCAGATGGGCAAATAGAGAGAGAGGCATGCTTTTGGTAATGGAAAAGAAAGAAAAAACAAAAACTATGAAACTTAGAGCCCTGCTTCTCTTTTTTCCTCTCTTATTTTATTTTTACTGTCTGGCCATAGTACTGCTTGTAACTGTCTCCATTCAAAAATAAGCAGATCTTGTGAGACAGATTTATGTTTGTTCTGTCATTTTGGTAACAACATTCACTGGGAAAAGAGATGTTAATGAAAATGAGATATGAGAATTATCTATAGTATGAAAGAACAGGATCTTACAATTTCTTTGCTTTTGAATCAGTGAGAGTCAGATTTGTTGACTTGCAGTTTGCAACTCAGTGAGGATGAGATGTAGAGGTTTCAAATTGCACCAAGAGAAACATCCATATATACATGAATCTCTATATCTCTGTATGTCATATACACATGTGAAGGCTAAATTCAAACCAGTGAATTTCTGTGACAAATTGAGAGTAGATTTAATAACCTTAGAAGAACATTTTAAATGAGTAAATATCATTTCTATAATATATAAAGTGTGCAATTTTAGTGTCCATAATATTACTTATGTAAAATCTTAATTTTAATTAACTTACAGTATTACATTTCAGTAAATATAGGAAGGATTTTATAACTTCAGCAACAGATTATGAACCATTTTATTATAAAGATTTTTTCCTGATTGGCTTTTGTTTAGAGTGGTCTGCAGTTGTTAGAATATAAATCTTCTCTGATTTATTGCTTCTTCATTTTTTTTACATTTGAACAATGTTTAATTTTTAAGGCTTATTAAGTGCAATTGCAAAATACATTTCATAAGTAAGGTGAGCCTGAAAAATAAAAATCTGTAATTTCTGATTTTTTCAGCAGACCTCAGCTATATCTTATGGAACCTGCTTTAATTGAGAGCAGTCTGTACTCATAGCTCACTTTTTTTCCCTTTCCATTTATTTATTTATTTGGAACTTTAAAGCATAAACAGCACTTTCACATGTTAATACCAGAGGACCACTATGAATAATATAGAAAGCTGGCATTCAAACAAAACTGGAGTACTGAAGCTGAAAATGCTACATCCATATTTTATGACAATAATAAAGATCTTACCTCATTTTTTAAAGAAAGAAATTGCCCCAAACATTTTTTTTCCCTCAGTCTCAGCTATTTGCTTTCGAGTTTCTGGGGTACTTGGCACATCTCTAACATATTGTGTTTTACGTGTCACTATTGGAAACTTCCCTTCTCTAATCCAATGTGTAAAATTTAGGTACCTTATTTTCAAAGTGTAGTGATTAAGGAGCACACTGCTGCTTCCAGTTTAAGAGGGCTAAGTGGTTCATTTACTTTACTTACCTCACTAAATTCCACTGAAATGACGGTGAATAAATGTAAGAGGAAAGGTGTCAGGAGACTTCAGAGTAATATATTTCCACATACAGGATTATACTGATAGAAAAATGAAGGGTAGTAGAAAACTTGTAGCCAGGAACAGATACTGGAGAAGCTGGAACAGAAGAGGGAGATGTTCAGTTGAGCCATGGAAAAGCACTAAACTTATGTTCACAGGTACAGAGAGAAGAACTGAGTTTATGGAAGTAATCAAAGTAGTTCATTAGAACATTGTTCTGATGGCCCATCAGCCTCTTTTAGAACAACACTGCCACCACCCCCAGTGTATACAGCCACTGTGATAGTAACAGTACAATGAGAAGTAGAAAGCTGTTTCTAAAAAGGAACTTAGGGTTTCTAACATATGTGATATACATAGAAGAAAACCTCCTTATTGTGGCTTTCAGGATCATACCTTCCCACTTAAACAGAAGTTGAAGCAAACTCTTCCATTCAGGGGAGAGAAGTGTTGGAGAAAATTAATATATGCAATGGAAGAAGAAAGCCACATCAGGTACCTATATTAATTAACCATTTCTTAGTCTCATATTTTTAAACTGATAATGCCCATCCAGGGCATACATTTCACTCAAACCAACAGCATAAATGAAAGTCAACAAATACAGCAGTCAGGTCCAGAACTTAAACAATAATATCTGGAATACAATTAGACCTTCAAAAGGTCTAATTAGTGTTTCCAGAGATTCAAAATACTGAATACATAAAGTTAGTATAGAATATACTAAAATAAGTTCAGTCTGAGAACAAGAAAGTTCTTGAAAACATTTAAATAATTTTAAAAGGTTGTATAAATGTAAGATAAATTAAAATTATCCCAAATGTACAACATCATAAACAGAGATGGAAAATGATAGATAAGAAAAAATTAGAGGAACAGTTCAAGAAGTTTAACATGTATATAAAAAGAGCTTCAGTAAATGGGGAAAAAATACTAAGTACATAATATTTAAAGAAAAAATACTTCCCACACTAAATAATAGAAATGCCTATTCCAGCAGCCATTCTAGTTTAGAGCAGAAAGCTGGAGAGTCCCAAGGGGGTAGTTTGTGTTGCAGAGGACAGGGGCTAAATAAGATTGAAGAAACAGTAGGATATTTGATGAGTTCAAGTGTATTCAGAAGAGATTTTTGGCTATTGAAGTGTTTGGGAATAAATTAGCCCTAGTTACACAGAAAACTAAACATATAGAAAAATAATGACACAAGCTACAAATTTAGTGACCTTCACAAGCAATATGTGTTTATTTAATATTTGAAAAGAAAACAGGTAATCTAGTGGAAGAGGAATAGGGAGTATGGGAGAAATGGAGGAAAATAATAGAAAACATTTAAGACTGAGAAAGCTAATAGCCATATGAGATATTATTTAAAAATGTAAAGAAATTAGCTGATAGAATGTAAAACAGTGAGGAGCAACTAGTTTTGTGTTGTTTTGTTTTGTTTTGTTTTAAACATGATACCTGCAAAGGAACAAGGATCATATTGGCAACACACTTTCATTAGCAGTTTTTTATGTTAGAGTGCAATGGAGCAGTTGTGTATCTGTTAAGACTCAAGAACAAACTGGCTTAAGTAACATGGAAGTGTACTGACACCCAGAGGTAAAATGCCCGGGCATAGATCTTTAAACACACTTGATCCAAAGGTTCACATGAAGTATTTCACAACTCTCTTAATTTTGCAGATCTACTTATTTCTTTCTGGTAGGTTTTGTTCCCAGGCTTCACATAATGATGGAAATGTATCTTTCACAGAACTTCCTTATGTTCCTATTTGTGCTAATAACTGTTTTTCAGCTTCTTCCATTAAAGCTATAAGTTTATCTGATAAGTAGTTATACAAGAACAGTCCTCCCACCAACCACATCTCAGTAGCTTAACACACCAAAAGAATTGTATCCCTTACCCATTTTATGTGTCCACTGTAGGTCAGGAAAGGGACTCTGCTTATCCTAGGGACTCTAGCTGAAGGAAGGAGCCAAGCACCGTTTTAAATGTTGGCAGGCACTGTACAAAGGGAATCGGACTGACACCAGCAATTAAATGTTCTAACTCAGAAGTGTCATATATCGTTTCTCTCATAACTCGTGATTCAAAACTGTTTATTTGGGTCTATCAGCCAAAAGGGGGCCAGAAAGTTCAACTCTACTATGTACCAAGAAGCCAGGAGAACAGAAATATTTGGCTAAAAGCACTAGTAACTAATATATTGTCTCATGGAACATCATAAAAGTAATAGGTTGCTAAAATTCCATGAATTAGATAGACCTTTTATATTCTGTGTGGAACCTATGACACAAATGGAGAGCGTTCTGCTGTAGCAGCATAGCAAACCATCGGAATTGTGTATTTATTTCAGATACATCATATATTATATTTATATTAATTTAAGTCCACAATTACACATTTTAGGTATAATATTTGGATTTTCAGTTAAAATAAATATAAATATTTTTATAATTAATCTTTTTACAGCAATCTTTTAAAAGTTAAAACATAAATTTCTTTATATTGTTAATATAACTGTAATAACAATATGTGTTTAGGTCTCTTTGTCTGCTCTGGAGCCTACATAATCACGAGAGGTTCCCTGAGTGCCTCTCGAACCTTGTATGTTCAACTGTTGAATAATGTGCTGCACCTCCCCATCCAGTTTTTTGAAACAAATTCCACAGGCCAGATCATCAGTCGTTTCACCAAGGTAAGGAAAGACACACCTTATTAAATAGCATACATAAAAGTGACCCATATTTAGTACCTTATATTCTCACTTGTACAAAATATCATATGTTTTATACATTGTTAAATATATTTTTAAGCCTTAGGATGTATATAACTGATGTACAACAGAGTCACATTTTATACATATAATTAAAATAACACTTGAAAAATTACTTAAAGAATCCAAGAAACACAAGTGCTTTGATATCTGCAACTCGGATTCTTATACACATCAAGTTGTTTGAGAATCACTGCCTTAGGCTAAGAAGGGAAAGCAAATGTAAGTCAATATGCATATATCTAGACTTTGAAAACATTCTGCCTTTAAGAAAACGTAACATCACTTATGGCGAATGGGGAATGAGTGAAGATTTTCAGAGTGTCTCTGCTTACCTGTAGGATTTTTCTCATTATGTCTACTATAAAATGTTTCTAATATAACTGTTTTATAAAGATAAAATGCAAGCCATGAATGTGATTTTAAATTTCCTGGTAGCCATAATAAAGAAGTAAAATAAAATACTGTTGAAAGAATTAATTATGATAACAAATTTTATTTAACGAAGTATATCCAAAACATTATTCCAAACTGTAATTATATAAAATTATTAATTAAACTTGATACTTTTATGTGCAAAGTCTTTAAAGCTGGTTTTTATTATATGCTTGTAGCATATCTCAGCTTACAATAGCTACACTCCAAGTGTTCAATAGTCACATACTGGTAATGGTCCTTCTATTAAAGTGTGCAAGTTCATAACCTCAAAGTGTGTAACGCATTTCTATGTATATGTAAAAACATGGTGGATGTATAAAGAGAAGTGAAGAAAAAACACAAAAGCATAAATAAAAGTACCTAACATAATAAATTACTAATGGAATATTAAATCTTGTTTTATCATACCAAGGTACATACGGTTTTATGAAAACTTATAGAAGAGTTTGATCACCAGCATTCTTTCTCTCCCAGAAGACATTTCTGACTACAACCCTACTGATTAATTCTCATTTTTATATAGTAAAATTTCAAATGATTGAGTCTTAAGCAGATGGGAGTATGGGCAGTTAAATTCTAAATAGGAAATTGCATGTGAATATGATACTGTTACACTATTTGGTATATGAGATAACCAGGGAACTCCCAGATGAAAGTAGAATTAACAAAATTTCATTTCTGCTTTTTATATCAGTTTTGTCCTGAACTGAGTAGTTCACCCATTCAAGGTTCAGTGTCTCAGTATTCCCTGGCATCTCTCAGGTCATACCTTGTGCCACAAACAGATTAAGTTCTATGCAACAAAGTATGAAATAGGCCAGGCATGGTGGCTCACACCTCTAATCCCAAACTTTGGGAGGCACAGACAGGCGAATTACCTGAGGTCAGAAGTTCCAGACCAGCCTGACCAACATAAGGAAACCCTGTCTCTACTAAAAATACAAAAACTAGTTGGGCATAGTGGCTAATGCCTATAATCCTAGGTACTCGGGAGGCTGAGGCACGAGAATTGCTTGAACCTGAGAGGCAGAGATTTGCAGTGAGCCAAGATCTCACCATTGCACTCCAGCCTGGGTGACACAGAGAGACACCTTCTCAAAAAAAAAAAAAAAAAAAAAAATTTTAAGTGTAAGTCAATGCATGACCTTCCCATTGTCCTTCTCTCATTCCTATTGGCCGTCATCTTTCATTTCATAATTTTGTAAATGAAGATTATTTTGTTTTCCTGTCTCTCTTGATATGAGTAGGATTCAGTTACACAGGAAGGCCACTGGACATATTCTTAGCTTATAACAATGCCCCAGCAGTGACTTACAAATTTTGAGTCACTAATAATGGTAGCCCAATACCCCAAATACTGGAATTAAGAAACCGGCTATTTAATTATGAACTCGGTTTTTTTTTTTTTTTTTTTGTATGTTTGTTTGTTTTTGCTTTTTTGATCAAAGTCTGGCTTTAGTTGTATAATTAATTGCCATGTAGTTGTCATTGGGAAATATAAATTGCTTGATCATAGGTATCTTGAAATTAGAACAGCCTTTTGATTGTTATAGTTGACTACAGGGGAAAAATATACGGGGATGAGCAAAGATCATGTAGTTAGATTTATTTATGTAATCATTAGATTGTCATACCTGGGTAAACATTTTTAATTTTGCCATTGAATAATATATTTCTTCTTTCTCTCATTCTAAACTGTAAAAAGTTAAAAATAAAGTGACTTAATGTCAATTTTGCAGGACATATTCATACTTGATATGCATTTGCATTACTATTTACGGCTGTGGTTGAATTGTACATTGGATGTTATTGGAACAATTTTGGTCATTGTGGGAGCTTTGCCCCTCTTCATTCTGGGGATTATTCCTGTAGTGTTCTTCTATTTCTCTATACAAGTAAGTGCATACATTTCTATTTGTATTAATAACTTGTAAGTTCACAGTCAAACACAGTTTCAGACCCACTTAAGCCTCCTCTTCGTCCAGGTTCTGTAAGAAGCAGAGTCCAAGAAAGAAATAGATGTACGAGAGATATACTGGGGGAAATGTTTGCAAAAGGTAAAGGAGAGGGAACAGAACAAGGCTGGGCTGAGCAAGCTCTTGGACAGCCACTCAGGCTGAATCCCTGCGAGGGAGAAAAAGAAAGAAGAAGGATTAGGATTGGGTAACAAGAGTCTTGGACTACAGGACAGTTCCATAACGGGTTCAACAGGAAGCTCTCAATCGCAGTTGCCCGTTGGAGGGTCCCATGTGCACTTCCTGCCAGTACTCAGTCATTGGCTGGCCTCTGTGTGAATACAGGAGTGGATCCATCAGCCCAGTCGCTGCAGCTGTCAGTCAGCCATGCTCCCTACAGCAGGAGAGATGGGGCCTGCATTTTTATGCCCACCACAAAACCTGTATGTTTTTCACATTTTAGCAGAAACTTAAAATCCCTGCATATCCAAGAGAGAAACAGATATTGCCTTTTTGTTCTGTTTTTCCAGACTTCAACTGTTTCTTCCAGACAAACAATTGCTGGAAGAGCTGAATATGTCTCTCATGATACTTACATGATATCTTCATATTAAAATGTGATCATCTGGTTTAAATTCATGTTAGAGTGTAGTGTGCAAAATTATGTCACTATGAGGCTGCAGTGGAAACCAAATTTTTTAGCATATATTTTTTCTTCAGCAAACAAAGCAAGTTTATTAAACAATGAAAAGAATAAATTAAAGTGAACATCTTTATTATCTTTATTAATTTACAAGAAACCATGACAGCTTTTGGTTTAAAAAAAGTTTATAGCTTCCTACAGAAATGACTCACATAAAAGAAATTCCTCCAGCTTTCTCCTACACTGTGGTATAAAAATTCTTTTCATATTCACAGATTTATACACCTTATTTCTGTTCTCATAACTTTTTTTGACACTTATCCCAAGGTACTAGTCAAACATGCAAGAATGATAAATAGATGAATTTTTCAAATGTATGATGTCTGTAAGAGATTATAATGTAATGTATTATAATGTAAGAGATTATTATTATAAAATATTTTAAACATCTCTTTACATTACCTTTATCAAAGTACATGCAATTTTATTTTTACAGGCTTAATTCACAAAAAAAGAGTCAAATTTAAAGATATTTGCAGAAATAACTGTTTTCCACTTATTTATTTATCTTGGCAATAAAGACTTCAATAAAAGAGGAAATCAGTTTCAGTGAACTGAGAAACAAAAGTAGGTTATAGGTGTAAATGGAGCTCAAACTGAATCCAAAATAATGAATGAATATTTTTCCACCCCACATTTTAGTTAATTATCCTCAAATATGCAATCTACTATGAAAATGTAATTCTTACATTTGTTGGAGATTTTAGATAAAGTATAAAATATTGAGAAAATTACTTATTATTTCTAAATTTCCAGTGCCATTTCTATATTAGAGTAATATTTATTCCAAAGCATGATTTCTATATCCTGATAGTTTTAACTGATAACATATAAGGTAAGATAAATGCTGAAACATATATTTTAAATATATAAGTATCTCAGGCTCTTTTCACAAGAAAATTCTTAGAGTTTAATGCTTTTCAAAAGCCCAAGTTTTAAAATTCATGTTAGAGTGTAGTGTGCTCAAGCCAGACTACAAATAATTTTCTTATTTCTATACCTATACCCTATTATTCATCCTGCTTCACATGCTTTTCCTGTTCTCTCTGTCTGTCCCCATCTGACTTAACATTGATGGCCTACGTCACATTCCACTTTCTCTGTGCAGCATTCTCTATCAAAATAATGCAGACAAAACTGACTACTTGTCTACTATTCCGATATCTACTATTATGGTTTTATTACACTGCTGGTATATACTGATGGTATAATAAATCCAGAATATATGAAAATGTAAGTGCTCTGGGGAAAAAGACTATGTCATATATATATATATAAGATACATTTGAAAAGCACTCATGTGTCAAATGAAATTTTATGTGATGGTCTCCTGTCTTGTAAACTACAATAGAGTGATCAAGAGTAAAGGAGTCTAGAAACCACGTCTCATTAGGGGGAGTATAGGATGAGGTCTGAATTTGGATTCAGGAACTTGGAGTTCTAGTCATTTTCCTTACTTGTGTGCCTGGCACATCATTTCTTTTTCTAGGCTCCATGTCTTTCCCCTGTGAAATAAAAGGTTTGATTTAGATGTGTGCTATGTAAAGTGTCGTTCCTGGATGCATGGGCCATAGCCCAGACTTACTGGATCAGGCTCTCTCAAGGTGGGGCCCTGAAACCTGCCTTTCAACAAACCCTTCAGGCAGGTGATTCTTAGTAAGCATGAGAAGCATTGATCTGGATAAAAGTTTCTTAAACTAGATTCCCCACAGAGTTGTATGAAAAAACTCCATGGATTCTGCAATTCACTGAAACTTTATCAGAAACTCCAAGTGTGTATGCATATTTACATTTGTCTAGGGAAAGCATTTTACCCTTATTTATCTACTGACAGAGTCTGTGACCCCAATAACGTATTCCCTAATCTAGACAATCTCTTAAATCCCTTTATGGCCTCAGAATGCCACAGTCTTGTGTATTCTTCAGAGCACTCAGCACAGAGTTTGTAAGTTGTAACCACCAGACTATATGTAACCTGAAATATGTTTTTGTTTCGCTTGCTCAATGGTTTTACCAAATGTAGACATTTTAAAATCAGAGATTTTACATAAAATTCCAAATTCAAGATTTTCTTCAAAATTTTGCAAGGCCTCCTAACTCTCGATTGTCATTTCCAGGTGGTAGCAATTTTCTGGGGCTGATTAATGGTCCAGTTAATTCAGGGCAATGCTCCCTCCTGCTCTCCACAGTCCCTACCTATCCGAATTGTCCTCATCCTGAAGCCAAGGGAAAGCAGACAACTTCTAATTGTGTCTGCAGTGGAAATTTTTGAAGAAAAAAAAATAAAAAATATTTTTCTGTAATTATGTTTAAGTACAAAATATGATTGTGTGTTTGGTCTGCTTCCCTGATTCAGTAAGTTAATTATTTGGTCACATTTTCAACATGTAACATAGAGCTTTTTGCATGGTGGGTACTAAATAATGGTCATTTGAGAGCATTGTCAAAGTGAAATTTTGCCCAATTACGTTCTAGTTGTCCTGCCCAGAATTGGGGCTTTATTTTTGAGACAGTGTCTCGTTCTATTACCTAGGCTGGAGTGCAGTGGCATGACATGATCTCGTCTCACTGCACCCTCCGCCTCCCACGTTCAAGCGATTCTTCTGTCTCAGCTTCCTGAGCAGGTGGGTAGTTGCCACCACACCTGGCTAGTTTTTATATTTTTGGTAGAGATGGAGATTCACCATATTGCTTGGGCTGGTATCGAACCCCTGAGGTCAAGTGATCCATCCACCTCAGCCTCCCGAAGTGCTGGGATTACAGGCCTGAGCCACCGCTCCCAGCCTCAGAATTTGGGCTTCATAATCATTACAAGAGCACATGAGTTTCCTAAGGCTTCTGTGACAAAGTGCTGTCAACTGGGTGGGTTAAAATAACAGAAATGTATTCTCTCACATTTTTTAAAATCTGTTTGTTTCTTTTTATTTTATATTTTTGAGACAAGGCCTGGCTCTGTCACCAGGGTGTAGTATAGTGGCATGATCATTGCTCACTGCAGTCTTGACCTCCTGGGCTCAAGTTATCCTCCTGCCTCAGCCTCTCGAGTAGCTAGGCCCACAGGCATGCACTAACACATTTAGATAATATTTTTCTTTCTTTACTCTTTGTAAAGACAAGGTCTCCCGACATTGCCCTGGCTGATCTCAAACTCCTGAGCTCAAGCAACTCTCCTGCCTTGGCCTCCCAAAGTGTTGGCCTTATGGGTGTGGGCACCACGCTTGGCCTCTCTCACAGTTCTGAAGGCCAGAAGTCTAAAATCAATATATAGGCAGACTTGATTCCTTCTGGAGGCCATGAGAGAAAATCTGTTTCATGCTCCTCTCCTAGCTTCTGCTCGCTGTCAACAATCCTGGTATTTTCCTTAGCTTCTAAACACATCACTTAAATCTCTGCCACTGGCAGACATGGTGATTTTCCTGTGTCTATGTCTTCTTTTTTTTTGTCTCTTATAAGAACACTCAAGATTGGATTTAAGGTCCACCCTAGTGATGTCATCTTGAGATCCTTAACTTAATTACATGTACAAAGATGCTATTTCTGAATAAGATCACATTCACAGATACTGGGGGTCAGGACTTGTATCTAACTTTTGCGGACCACTCTTTAAATCCCTACACAAGGGTCTCACAGTTTTTAAACTATTGAAGCAATTTCTGATGCATCTTTCTGACTGCTTCTTTCTATCTTCTGATCAGAGATACTACGTGGCAAGCTCTCGGCAAATCCGGAGGTTGACAGGAGCGTCCCGTTCTCCTGTCATTTCCCACTTTAGTGAGACTTTATCAGGATTGTGCACTATCAGAGCATTTGGACATGAACAGAGGTTTATCCAGCAAAATGAAGAGGTGATGAATGAAAACTTGGTCTGTTTCTACAATAATGTAATTTCTAACCGGTAAGTCCCATCAATACCTAGCCTAGGATCAGTCTCTCGTAGATATCTTGCTCACTGACTTCTAAACAGAGTGTTTTGTAATGGTATTTCATCCAATTTTTAGAAGTATGTATTAATAAGACAAATATTTTCTAGTATTTAATGTATGTTTAAATTAAATTACATCTATTTATATTCACATGAAAGGTACATATTATTTAATAAGAAAAAGGGTCCCAAGTTGTTGAAAGATATGTGGATACTATTAGAATTACTCATGACATAATTCTACATTGTGTTTTATATTTTTAGAATATATTTTATTTGTATACACTGTTGTGTAAAATTTTTGAATTTGAAGTTATAATCTCACATAAAGGAGAAAAATAAAATATTAAATAGTAGTTGAGCACATTTCAATTTTTAGAGACTAATTTTATTATATTCAAAAGTGTATACAATTGGAAAAGAAATTGATTTTCCAATAGGATTTTAAAAATCCAGTACATAATTTTAGCTAGTGTTTTCTTGCTTTGAAATTCTGAGAAGTTTTAAAGCAAAGTTCTGCAAAAGTAAAATGCATTTTCATGCAGATGAGTTTTTTCAGTTATCATGTGATGATCCTGTGTTTGATTGATTTCCAAGTCAGTGGGGGAGAAAAAAGAAAGCAGTTATCACTGTTTACTTCTCGATTTCCCAGAGGAGAGGTAGTACAAAGTGCACCAAAACTTTTTCATCTCAGTTACTCAGGAATATATTCCATTTATCACAGGTGGCTGTCTGTTAGACTTGAATTTCTTGGCAACTTACTGGTGCTTCTTGCTGCACTGCTTGCTCTGCTGGCTGGCAATTCTACAGATTCAGCAATAGTTGGTTTGTCTATATCCTATGCCCTAAATGTAAGTAATAATGATTGTTGTGGTATATGGTATGTTTATAAACCAATTAGTTAAACACTCTTCTTCTTTGCTCATCTGAATTACAGATTGTATTAACTAAATAATGAGAAACAAATCTGGATTGCCCTGGAGGCTCATTTCTTTCTCTATCTTGTTAGTAGCAGAAAGCTAGCTCAGCAATTCTAAGTTAACTCATAGGAAGAACAGGCTGATACTCAAGGCTGAGTGCTAAAGGACCAGGAAACTCCTCCTATTCCACAGTTACTCAGAAGTCTCCTGCTCTCCTGTCCTGATGGATTTATAGAGTATTACAAGGGTTAGGTCCCTCTTCAACACAGTTGGTGTACCTAATTTGCTCAGCCTAAGCCAAGAAGATAATGCAAGCTGTAGGGAGAATATATGTGCTGCCTCTCCTTGGCTTGTATGTTTTTCTCTAATAAACCCTATTTGATATTACACTGCAATACACTAGCGGTAGGTTGCATGCCTCCTGTGTAAAATAGCAAATGCCCTAAATTGCTTAAGAATTCCACATTATGTAGAAGGTAAGTCTAGGTGATTTTGTTATATACTCTTGGTCTCATATCCAATAACCTTGAGCCAGTTGCATTTCAGAATTCAAAATTTAGGCTTCTGGAAAGGAAATATGTACACAGCCATATCCAGGGCCTGGTTCAGAAGCCTATAATCAAACCCTACTGTTTCTACAATGAACTATGTGCCTATACACCTTAACTGGATTAAGTAAATGCTTTGAGGAGCCCCGTATCAGTTCAAGTCAAGTGGGTTATCAAATAAGTTGGCACCAAACTTAAGAAAAAACTGGATTGCACAAGTTTTTTTTTTTTCTTTTAGAATTCTGTTAGAAGTTACACCCTTGAAGAACCAACATTTAGGAATAGAGTGAGAAGAAAATATAGGTTTTTTTTTTGTTTTGTTTTTTTAAAGGGGAACAGGAATAGTTCCATAGTTAGGAGAATCTTCCTTCTGGTGGAAGGTAGTGAAGAATGCCAAAGTGTTTGCAGATTATTATTTCTTTCTCATTTAGGATGTACATTTTTTTTGAGGCACATCCCATCAATCTTGGCATTCATCATTCCTTATACCCAGTATTCACTTCTTGAATATATGCTGAATTATGGTCTATCTTCTGCCAAGTAATTTCAACATGTTGATGTTAATGAGTTAAATATCCTTAAAGAAACACAAGTATGTATATGAAGAAATACACTTATTTCTAGAGCTGCTAAATAATCAAAAGAAATAACAGTATTTGAGATAGTATGTGACAAGTTCTTGGCAGATCCAAGAAATGAAAAGTGAAACTTTATAAAAAAATAATAATTTGTATTACATAAATAACTAAAGAACATGCATTACGCTCTTGTTTTCTCGACCATACCCCCCAGATAACTCATTCTCTGAATTTTTGGGTAAAGAAAACAAGTGAAATTGAAACCAATGCAGTTTCTCTTGAAAGAGTTTGTGAATATGAAAATATGGATAAAGAGGTAAGCACTCCTCCTATAATCCCAGTACTTTGGGAGGCTGAGGTGGGAGGACTACTTAAGGTCAAGAGTTCAAGACCAGCCTGGTCAACGTAGTGAGATTCTGTGTTTCCAAAAAATAAAAGTAAGCTGGGTGTTGTGTCTTATGCCTTCAGTTCAAACTGCTTGGGAGGGTGAGGCCGGAGAATCCTTTCTGCTTGAAAGTTCAAAGTTGCAGTGAGCTATGATCAAGCCACTGTACTCTAGCCTGAGTGATAGCACAAGATCCTGTCTAATTAAAAAAAAAATGAGGAAAAAAAAAAAGAGGTAAGCAGTGAGCACTCCTAAATAATCAATAAATGGTTGGATACAAGTGTAAGACATTGTAATGTACATTTAAAAAAATAAATTTTAAGCAAACCTGCATTTCTAAATTCATGTGATATTCAGAGTTTCAATGAAATTAAAACCAAAATTGTTATAAGTGGCCTAATATTTTATATATTACTAAAATAGAAATAAAAATACTTTTAATTAAATTGGGATACTCCCTAAATTGCAAGATATATTCCCACTTTAGTGAGTTATAAAAATGCAATATGATATTCTGTTTCCAAAAGGCACATTGATTTGTCCTCTACTGATGTGTAGAGTAAAATATACAACTTGCAATTATAACTTTGTGAGGATTTTACAGTAAGAAAAGTGTCATAATACAGTCAACTCCATTAATTAGATTCTGCACAATTTCTAAATTAATTATATTTGATTGCTTATAACTTCTGTTCTATTTACTCATCATTAATATCTCTGTGAAAGAGAACAGAGGAGAATAAATTAGTCTGTTTTATTTCCTCTAATTAACTGTAATTTTGGAAGGCAAAGAGTCATTTTCACTATTGACAAAGTAAAATATTTAAGTTTTTAAAATATTTTACTCACTTAGGTTACTTCTGCTTCCAAATTCCATTAATTAACATGGTGGATGACAAAGATGACTTGAATTTCTGTTCTTCAATCCACCTGGGAAGCTAGCTTTCCTTTTTATCTTGTAACTCTCCCTCTTCTGCTCATGAATCTGAGGAAGAGGTACCTCCTCCAAGGAAAAAATCTACCATTTCCCATTGCATTTGCGGTAATATCTCTTCCTGTCTTCCCTCAGTTCTTACTCCACTAACCACCTCTTCTACTTCCTACTCCCTTGCTGTTCCTCTCAGCCTGTAACTATGCTAAAATATTTTCTATATTCTCCAACTCCTACCTGAACTTTGAATGTTCCTCCAAATTTTTCCTCAGGTCTTGTCTTTCCTTCTCACAGAAATTTCATGAAAGATTAGTCTACCTTCACAATCTTTAGTTACCAATATTCAGCTTTTTTAGTCTGTCATTGCAGGGCTCATATAAAATATTATTTTTCTATATTTTCTAAATTTTTGCTCATAAAATCTATTTCTTTCACATTAGAAAAAGATGGTAAAAGAAGTGTGTACACACATTTAAACAAACAAAAATCTTTATGGAATTTGATGCAAGTTGTGACAAATATTGCTACAAAAACTCTTGATGTGGAAGAGATAAGCATGTTCAAATAACCTTATTCAGCCCTCTACACTGTTTTTCTGCCTTCCATTACAGGAAAATTCTTTTGCAAAGATGCCTGTACATGATTTTCTATTTCCTTTTCTCTGATTCATTTTTGAAAACTCTCCAAACAGGCTTTTGATCCTATTACTCCACGGAACCTTCCCTCATGAAGATCACAACTGGTCATTTCTTAGTCCTCACTTTAACTGACTTATCATTTGACATTAGCCATCACTCCCTCTCCCATGAAACAGTTTACCTCACTGCCCAGGCATCACACAGTCTTGTGTGTTCTTTTACCTCGTACTTTCTCCAGTATTCCACACAGGCCACTGTCTTAGGTCTTGGGCACAAGTAATCAATTCCAAACAGTTGCTAAACCCTTTGCCTAGAATGTTCTTCCATTGGTATCCACATAGCATTTTCTCTCACCGTGATCAGCAGTCTTTCCTAACTACACTGCTTTAAATGACACCTCTTTCTTCTCCCAACCCTGGTTGTTTCTTGTCTTACAAAGCTTTATCATTATCCAGCATGCTGTATATATTACATGGTTCTTTTTTACTCTCCCTACTAGTATATATACTCCATAAAGGAAATAATTTTTATCTGTTTTTCTTACGTCTGAATCTCCAGCAACTAAAATAGTGACTGACACAGTAAGCCTTTGAGGAATAAATGAATGACAAATTGTCCTTTTCTCAGCTAAAATTTCAAGTTATCTTCGGGCCCTTAATAGGGATTTTAGAAGATTTTTCTTAATAACTTGATAGGAGATGAGAAGTCCTGTTACCTCAAAATATTTATTTCTAATATTTTCTTATAACTAGATAAGTTTCATGCTGGTAGTATTTAAAACTATCTTCAAAAAATCATAATACCTACAAATGTCTTTCATTGTTTATATTCACTTTTGTTACATGCATAAGAATTATTTTGGGGGGAGGGATTTTTTAATTATAATTGTTGTTTAAAGTATTTCTTTTTGTTTGTTTTTGTTTTAAGGCACCTTGGATAACATCTAGAAGACCTCCATTACAATGGCCCAATAAAGGTGTAGTGGAATTTATTAATTATCAGGCTCGATACAGAGATGATCTCAGTTTAGCATTACAAGATATCACTTTCCAGACTCATGGGGAAGAGAAGGTATTGTATATATTTCATATGGTTTAGTTTCCCTTTTATCTGAATGCATTCATTGTTGAGTATAATATGATATTGAATGTCAGGTGGTCTTTTGTTAAAGTTTTACATAAAAATAATAAAGACATGTGATTGGTGTATACTGAATACATTTTCCCTCTATAAAAAATACATTTCTTAATTAAATTGCTCATACACCGCTATGAAACACAATTTTGATGTACTTGGTTTTTACTTCCTCTATAAAATGAATTGCAACAATAAATAAATCATTACCCCAAATACAGTAAATACATATGTTTATTTGTATAGTCAAAAACATCATGTTTTCCAAAACCATTAAAGAGATGGGAAAATGCTTGAAATGCACTTTAGTTAACACAAGTAACTTGCAAAACCATTGATAGCATAGAATATTGGCTTTATGTTTTGAAAAAGCAAACAGACACATTAGCCAACACATTTTTGTAGAAGAAATATTTTTGGAACAGAAACAATCATTCTGAAATTTTGACTACCCCAATGAATTCAACAGATTTCTATTTTTTCTGATGTATTTTTTTAGGCTTAAGATTTTGTATTAGACTAAAACACACACACACACACACACACACACTTTAATATTCTACTGCCTAACATTCCTATTAATACCAAGACACAAATCAGCAACCAGAAGAGTTTGATTGCTCTTTAGTTCTCATGGTCACAGGAACATGTTTAATCACTGGGATGTTTATGAAAAGATGATCATTTTGGCCAGGAGTCAAAATCCTTAAACACTATTTGTGGCCACCCATAATAGGGTTGTTTTAATGCAGAGTTGTTTTGATACACCAGAGAAATTTACGGGCGTTCCTTGGATTTTCTAGTCTATCTGGCAAAATATTGCAGTACCCTGTTTGTTTCTTTGCTTGTTTGTTTGTTTCAGTGAAGGGAAGGTAGCAAAAATCTGTTCTCTGAAAATCTCAATGAAACCACTCATTCTCATTGCTTCTTTTGCCTGAAACTTTAATAGGCAGTTCAGGGGTGGTTCAGGATGACCTGTTTTTCCTGGGTCTGCTGGGGATCTTTAGTGAGGAGGTAACTAAATTACTCAAAACTAGAAGAAAAACACAGATTAGTCAGAACCTCTAGAGCGAGTAAAGAGCATCTGGATAAACACTGGTCCTTAGATGTCACATCACATCTTCTATGCCCATCAAGGTTCATCTTGTTGACATAATTGGATCCCATTGACCTGACAGCTAATGTGTTTGTTGTCAGCACAAAGGCCTTGTTCCCTTACAAAAAGTAGAGTTTACGATTATTTAATTACAGATTGGAATTGTGGGAAGGACTGGAGCAGGCAAATCCACACTATCAAATTGCTTATTTAGAATTATGGAGAGAGAAGGAGGCAAAATTGTTATTGATGGAATTGATATATCAACTATCGGACTTCATGACCTTCGTAGCAATCTTAACATTATTCCACAGGTAAAGCCTATTTTGCCAGTAATCTTTCTTAACCCACTCTAAGGAAATCTGTTTTCTTTTTTAAAATCTGTTCCTTCCAAGTCAATAAATTCATTGTTTGAAGCCATGTCATTTTAAATGAACTATATAAAAAACTGCTATGAAATTGAACCTTTTTTAAACACTCTTATTATAAAGCATTCTTCCTAAGAGCATTTATCTATTTGAAAAACCAATACATCTTTTTTGATAAAATTTCCTTCATAATAGTAAGTGCAAATAAAATTCAGATAAATAGATCAGACTGAAATACGTTGATTTAAAAAAATTACTGACATTTTTGCTTAGCTGGTAGTTTGAGTGTAGAATTCTGACTCTTTTTCACTTGAAGTTTAGAAATATTTTTAAAAGAACAGTAATTTAGTTATATCTCTTTTCTTAAGTCCTTTGATTTTTCCATCTGTGGAATCAAAGGAACTTGATCATTAAGGGGCATGTAAATTTGCTTAAAAATATGTCTCTAAAGTCAAAGATGAAATACGCAGCTGAAGCTGGGCATGGTGGCTCACGCCTGTAATCCCAGCACTGGGAGGCCAAGGCAGGCGGATCACCTCAGGTCAGGAGTTCGAGACCAGACTAGTCAACGTGGTGAAATCCCATCTCTACTAAAAGTACATAAATTATCCTGGCATGGTGGTGCCCACCTGTAATCCCAGGTACTCATGAGGCTGAGACAGGAGAATTGCTTGAACCTGGAAGCCGGAGGTTTCAGTGAGCCTAGATTGTGCCACTGCACTCTGGCCTGGGCAACAGAGCCAGACTCCATTTCAAAAGCAAGAGATACTCAGCTGAGTTTGAGTGAATTAAGATTTTTTAAAGTATTTTATGAAATATCTTTGTATTATCTTGTAAAAATATATTAAAATACTGATTTTAATATACTAAAATGTCATTTATACATATACTTGTATTCATGGATTTACTTCAAAACAAATTTGAGTAGAATCCGGAATTCTGGAAAGGAAAAAATTTAGTGGAAAAAAGAGATATCAGTCTTTCCTCTCTTATAGATAGAGTAAAATATAGTTTTACTAGGCATCTTGGTGTAGTAGAAAGAAAACGGACTTAATCCTCTTTGAATTCTATTCAACCACTTACCTTCTGTGTGGTGTGGACAAGAGCTCTTCAGAACCTCCAGCTCACTCTCTTTAAAACAGGAATACTAACTTCTATCTTTCTGAGGTGCTATATTGATTGATAATATTATATACATACTGTACTTCATATTTGTTACATGTTGTATTATATATATCCTTGACTACTTAGCAGTAATTTTCATCATTATTGCGGTAGTTGTTATTACTTTCAATAATAGGAGGAGGAGAGAGAAAATCAAGAGACTTATAATGTCTTAATATGAATTACAGTTTATTCTGACTCTCTTCTGTTTTTGTTTTAAATATAAAATGAATTTGACGACTATATTAGATCTTATCATTTTGTTTTCTCCTGCTTTGTTTTGAGTCTGATTTTTTAAAACGTATTTATGCCTCATGACAGTAAGATTATGTGGGATATTTTCTATTTTCTGCTCTAGCACCCTATTTTATTTTCTGGAACCCTTCAAATGAACCTGGATCCCCTAAACAAATATTCTGATAGCAAGCTGTGGAAGGTACTGGAATTGTGTCACTTAAAAGAGTTTGTGCAGTCCCTTCCTGAGAAGCTACTGTATGAGATTTTGGAAGGTGGTGAGAACCTCAGGTAAGCTACTGAGAGCAGAGCTTGTCCAAGTTATTCATTCCAAGCTCTTTGGAAATTTGAGCTGGCCTCCATGAGAAATATAGCTCCTGAGCCACCAGGGCTGTTTAAAGTGCACCATGGCCAATTCCCTCTAGGGAAGAAGAAGAAAAAGTAAATTGGCAGCTGCCTACTGGGAAACCACTGGCTAAGAGAAAGAAAAGGAAAAAAGGAACAATGGCCTGTGAAAAGTCACTATTTAATAGAATCTTCTTTTGTCAAGACTGCTACTCTAAGAGCCTTGTTCCTAAAAAATGTTGTAAGGGGTTACTTTGTCTTCACCATTGTTTGTTGCCTTAAAATAGCCCCCTTCATGTGATCAGAGACACAAGGAAAGCGAGCTAGATCCATGTAATGACCTGTGTGCTGATACTCCCACCACCCTTTCTTTGATTGCTTTCTCCCGTCCCCTCTGTGTTTTTCTACATTGGCCTCCATGCTGTGTCCATGAGTTTGTTAGACCAATTCACGCCTACCACGGGGATTGTATATCTGCTGTTTCCTTTACCCAGAACAAGTTTTTACTGGAAATCTGCATTCTTCACTTTCCATGTTCTTCTGTTCTTGCCTTAAAACTTCTCCTGAGGATTTCTTTGGCAAGCCCATCTAAAATGCCCACCCCACACCCACACTTTATACCCGCTTCTGTGTGTTTGAATTCTTCTTAGCACTTATTATATTCATATTATCTATGAAATTACGACATAAAATGTTGCACTGTACTTGTATACTCTTCCTGCTATGCATTTTATTCAATTATCTTGCTTATTGTTTTCTGTGTCCCCGTGAGAATATATCTGCTACACAGAGATTTTTATCTCTTTCGCTCATTGGTCTAAAGCCTGGCACTTCCTCAATAAATATTTCTTGAATAAAAGAACAAATGAAGTTGTAGGTGAGAAAAAGAATGAATAATCATCAGAATTTTAAAACAGGAAGTGTGTTACCATGAAGTCCAGGGTTGAAATTACCTTATTATTATTATTATTTTTTAACAGCGTGGGCCAACGGCAGCTGCTCTGTCTAGCTCGTGCTTTGCTTCGCAAAACAAAAATTCTCATCTTGGATGAAGCAACAGCTTCCATCGACTTTGAGACAGACAAGTTGGTACAGACCACAATCAGGAAGGAGTTTTCTGATTGCACCATTCTGACAATTGCTCACAGACTGCAGTCTATCATTGATTCTGACAGGTGTGCTTTCTTTCTTTTCAGAAATAAAATCTTTTCTGCCAAGATCAATATTGGGCATATGAAACACACTGATTACTTGCCAGTCATAAATAATTGTATCTGTGCTGAGAGATACAAAATTTTCCCTAATGGTATAGAAGGTATTTTCCAAAAGAATTCGAAACAAAAGTTAAAGCTAAAAGAATATTAAAAAGCTTGATATAGTTCCTGAATTAACTAGCACCTATATTTTGTACTGATGTAAAATAGTTTACACTTTATATTAGGAGGACCAAAAAAATGTGAAGTGGAAGACTGTAGGTTATCTGACGCTATTTTTTTCACATTTCAGGGTGCTTGTTCTAGCCTCTGGAAGGATTGTGGAATTTGAAGCACCACAGAAGTTGATACGTCAGAAGGGACTTTTCTATGAAATGGCAACAGAAGCTGGAGTAACACAAGACTCAAGGATAAAACATAAATTACTTTAGCTGTGTATTAATTCATGTAAAAAAAAAAAAACATACTACATTAGCATTTACAAAGCAAAGACAGAGAAGAAATGCACAAGGGCAGGCCCCTGCTATGAGTTGGCACACACACTAATAGGCACCAGAGTTTGTTTGTTTGTGATGGAGTTTCACTCTTGTTGCCAAGGCTGGAGTGCTATCGTGCCATATCAGCTCACTGCAACCTCCACTCCCTAGGTTCAAGTGATTCTTCTACTTCAACCACCTGAGTAGCTGGGATTGCAGGCATGCGCCAACATGCCTGGCTCATTTTTGTATTTTTAGTAGAGACACATTTTCACCATTTTGGCCAGGCTGGTCTTGAACTCCTGACCTCAGGTGATCTGCCTATCTCAGGCTCCCAAAGTGCTGTGATTGCAAGCGTGAGCTACCGCCCCCAGCCAGCACCACAGTTTCTAACTATTCTGGGCTGTACCGAGTCTTCCCTCTTTGATTCATGCTTATCTTGTCCACATTTCTTAAAATGCTAAGTGCCACTTGTTCTTTAAGTCTCTAATTTCACTTGGGAGTTCCTTCTCAATGGAGTATCCCTGGATCTTCTCCCTCTGCCCTCCAGTGTGATCTAGACGCCGCTTTTCTGTGCTCTCATTAGCCCCACACCCATACATTGATCATAGCAGGGCTCATACTCTGTTTTAAATTTTAAGTCTCCTTTCCCCTTGAAGGCAAGTGCCCAGTTTTAATCATCTTTGCATGTTATGTTCCTAGCATAGTCCTTTCTCATAACTGATACTCAACAAATATTTGTATAATGAATGACTAGACGTTTTAGAGTACTGTAAGTACTAATTTATGTAGATGTGGAGTGAGCACTGTGGCACACACCCATAATCCCAGCATTTAGAGAGGCCGAGGTGAAAGGATAGCTTGAAGCCAGGAGCTTGAGACCAACCTGAGCAACAAAGCAAGATCCTGTCTATACAAAAAATAAGTAAATATAATGAAAAAAAAATGAGACAGGCATGGTAGTGCACACCTGTAATCCCACCTACTCAGGACGCTGAGGTGGGAGGATTGCTTGAGCCCAGGAGTTCTAGTCTGTAGTGAGGTGATACACCATAGCACTCCAGCTTGGGTGACAGAGAGACATCCTGCCTTTAAAATGAATAAATAAATAAATAAAACAAATAAGTTTTAAAAATATGTTGAGTTATCGTACAATGTATGAAATGATGAAAGAATCACAGAAAAAAAGTTATTCAGCTGCTTTTTGGAAAGAGTAATTACATATTAACAGAATTTTATCATTTTTTATAATGTTTTATATTTTTACTATTCACTTTTGAGTTAAGAAAAAAAACCTAGTATTTTCTTTGGAACATTATTCTCTGATTAATATATCAATCTCAGTGAGATATTTTATTACATTTAATGAGAGGATTATTGTAGTCCTAATCAGATTTGAAGGACTTTTTCTTCAGTAATTTTATTTGAAAGAAGCAATATTATATCTCTGAATTGCCCTTCAAATTTAACGTCTTTAAACTTCAATTGGACTTTCTTTCAAGAAGATTTCAGAGAGAGATCCAAGATGGCCAATTAGTAGCAGCTCAGGATTGTAGCTCCCACTGAAAGCGCAGAGAGTGAGTGGACACCACATTTTCAGACAAATTTTTATTGCCCACAGACCAGGAGATTCCTGGCGGAGGAGCCCCACAGGTCACCAGCACGACTCATTTGGCTGGCGTGGCCGTTTTGCAGGCGCCCTGGGGCGGCAGTTCTCAGTCCGGAGTACATGGGACTGAGTGCCCTTTTGGATGGCATTTGAAGCTCCGGGAAGGCAGTCTCCCATTCAGCTGATTGAAAGGCAGATTGAAGTGAGGAACCAGACCCGGAGATTCCCGGGCAGGAAAGAGCCACGAATCTTAACGCTGCTGTTTCAGCCAGCATAGTGGGTCGCCACAGGGGAAGGCTGGTGCCCCCTCCACCAACCCCGGAAAAAAAAAAAAAAAAAACAGCAATTGGAACTGCTGAGGATGGAGAGTTTCACAGCAAGTACATCTGAACCCAGGAGGGTCTAGCTCTGTTGGGGAGGGGCGTCCGCCGAAGGAAAACCAAGAATCAGAAAAAACTTTGCCACCAACAAGCTGGACATCCACTCAGAGACCTAATCTGAAAGTTAGCAATTACACAGACGACAGGTGGATAAATCCACAAAGATGGGAAGAAACCAGTGCAGGAAGGCTGAAAACACCTGAAGTCAGAATGCCTTTCCTCCTACAGAGGATTGCAGTTCCTCATCACCAATTGAACAAGGCCTGATCCAGAATGAATGTGAGGAATCAACAGAATCAGGCTTCAGAAGGTGGATAATGAGAAACTTCTGTGAGCTAAAA
>CAUYUD010111286.1:0-11385 GCA_963575295.1 Alouatta caraya | reverse complement strand
TTATTATTTTGAGATATGTTCCATTGATACCTAGTTTATTGAGAGTTTTTAGCATAAAGGGCTGTTGAATTTTGTTGAAGGCCTTCTCTGCATCTATTGAGATAATCATGTGGTTTTTGTCTTTGGTTCTGTTTATGTGATAGATTACATTTATAGATTTGTGTATGTTGAACCAGCCTTGCATCTCCAGGATGAACCCTACTTAATAGTGATGGATAAGTTTTTTAATGTGCTGTTGTATTCAATTTACCAGTATTTTATTGAAGATTTTTACATCTATGTTCATCATGGATATTGGTCTGAAATTTTCTTTTTTTGTTGTGTCTTTGCCAGGTTTTGGTATCAGGATGATGTTGGTCTGATAAAATGAGTTAAGGATAATTTCCTCTTTTTGAATATTTGGAATAGTTTCAGAAGGAATGGTACCAGCTCATAAACACCATGGAATACTATGCAGCTATAAAAAATGATGAGTTCGTGTCCTTTGTAGGGACATGGATGAATCTGGAAACCATCATTCTCAGCAAACAGACACAAGAACAGAAAACCAAACACCACATGTTCTCACTCACAGGTGGATGCTGAACAATGAGAACACATGGACACAGGGAGGGGAACACCACACACTGGGGTCTGTTGGGGTGTGGGGAGCTAGGGGAGTGACAGCAGGGGATAGGGAGGTTGGGGAGGGATAACAGGAGAAATACCTAATGTAGGTGAAGAGGGGATGGAGGCAGCAAACCACCATGGCATGTGTATACCTATGTAACAATCCTGCAGGATCTGTACATGTACCCCAGAACTTAAAGTATAATTTAAAATGTTACATATATATCAGAAAAAAAAAGACATTGATAAGATTTGAGGGATACAGATTGGGATAATATTCCTCACTGAAGGGAGAGAACAGTAAAACCTCTTCATTGGCTGGGGAACAGAACCGTCTCTAGAATGTTAGTGGGGATATAATACTAACAAGGGAGAGCGTCTATCAGCCAGACTAGTTAATTACATTTTTTTACATAATGTGAATATGAAATAAATTCTCTTTGGACTCCCCCACCAAAAAATAAATAAAAACAAGTTCTCCAAGTGAGCTGATGTCTGCTGAAGTTTGGTAACCACTACTCCGGGGGTAATTCTCTAAAAAGAAGTAAATCAAGTTTATAGCAAAGTAGCAAATGGCAAGAGATTAAATGGCATTTTGTTCAATCGGCCATTTCTTTATTAGTTTATGGGAATTCTCATGGCCTTGAAGATAGCCAGATTTTCAGAAAAGCCTGCCAACGTTCATCAAGAGCCTATATTTCTGTCGTCTGTGAAACCACTCTTTTTCGTTTCATATTATTCACTTATTTTTTTAAGCAGGTTTTTAATGAGCTTGTACCCGGAAGCGTCAAAAGGCTCTGAACTCCCCTTTATTTCCTTACCTCCTGCACTGTTACCCCACTGGAGAGTTAAGAACATAGAAACCTGCTTATCATACCTCCTGCAGCATTGATGAAGGCTAATCTCAACTTCCCCACCTCAGAACGGGGCCTCGGAGAGTCTTCTCTTTGGAAACCACCAGTGCCGTTTGCTGCCCCTTCACAGGTGAAAGCTCTGAGCTACTGCTAACAGACAAACCTTAAACTCATGATGTAGTATATCTATATAACACAGCACCCTCTATTTCCACCTAGTAGTTAAGGGAGGGCAGGAAAAAAGGGATCAAAAAGCTTTTCCAGGCCAAAAGGAAATCACCAGGTCACAGACCTTTCCTTGCATCTCCTCAGTTTTTTCTGTAGCTCTTTGTTCTTCAGGAACTTCCTACTCTCCCCAGAGCCGGGTGTTCCAGATAGGATCTTTGGGCTGATTGCTTTGTGGAGGCATTATTTTGGGCAAGCAACTCCTGTAACACTAGTGGAAGTTCACTGTTCATGGAACTAAAATATGTGCCCATGGGAGATGCTGGACTCTGTGATTCATGTAACCCAGAAGGTGAAAGAAAAGGAACTCCCCAAAGTCTTTTTTAGTTTTAAATTTACTTCTTCATTGTGCTCTAGAGAACCTCAGTCCCTCCATTTATCTCTGCTGATTTGTTTCCTTTATCTTTCTTTTTCCCTTTCTAATCTTTTGTTTCTTTCATTTTTCATCTCCAAAGTCTGAGCTGGTTGGCATAGGTGTATAGTAAAGACTGAAAGAGCAGAGAAATAGTCAGTTCAGCTATGGTTAGGTTGAGAGGCACAGTGTAGGACCGTAGTTTGATTTTCTTCTTTTCCTTCTAGAAAGCCCAATTCAACTGAAAGGCAAACCCCAAATTTGTAGTAACTAAGCAAGATAATCAGCTGAGAAATAGTCCCGTGTAAATACTAGTCCTTCTAAAAACAGTAGGAGGAAGTCATAAGCTGATCTGAGGCAAGATGGGTTGCAATTTGCAATAACCTGTATGAAATAGCACTATCCTTTATATGTTGATGAGATAATATTCAGGATCCTAATTCTTTCCATTTAGTAAAGTATAATTATTTAATGAAATCCTCAGTGTAAGTTATTTACTGCTGCACAGCAGATCACCTCAAAACTTAGGGATTTAAGATACAACCACCATTCATTTGCTCATGATCATGCAATTTGGACAGGACTCTGCAGAGATGGCTTTGCTCCCCATGTTTTTTAGCTGAGTCATCCTGAATCTCAGCTGGGGCTGGAGAATCCAAGATAGGTTTTCTCACATGTCTGGGTCTTAGCTAGTTGATGAACCTGTCTTAGCCAATTGATGAACCAGTCTTAGCTAATTAATGAAGGCTAAGTTGGCTGAACCTGTCTCTACCTCACAATCTTTTTTTCCTATAGGGCTTCTTTCTTCCTGAAGTCTCCTCAACAGAACAGCTTTGCTTCTTCACGTAGCAGTTGAGCTCTAAGACAGCAACAGTGGAAAATAAGACCTCTGACGGCCTACAACCAGAACTTGTTCAGTGTCACTTCTACCATATTCTATTGGTCAGAGAAATCACCCATGATTATTGTGGCACTATTCATTATAACCAAGATATAGAATCAACCTAACTGTCCATCAACCGATGAATAAAGAAAATGTGGTAGATAAACATATTGGAATACTATTGGGCCATAAAAATATGAAATCAATTAGCAGTTGCAGCTGTGGCAGCAGAGACCATCAGGCTCCCCATGTACTCCCCCCAAAAGGGAGTATAAGCCAATTGCTAAGAAAAGTTCTCAAGCCTCGCTCGCCCACTGCCTGGAAACAGATTTGGGGCTGTTGGGGGGTGCATGGTAGGAGTGAGACTGGCCTTCAGGTTGTGTGGGAACTGGGTGAGGCCTGTGACTGCCGGATTTCCCCCACTTCCCTGACAACCTGCGTGACTCAACAGAGGTAGTCATAAACCTCCTAGGTACATAATCCCAGTGACCTGAGAACCTCACCCCCATTCCCCACAGCAGCTACAGCAAGACCCACCTAAGGAGAATCTGAGCGCAGACATGCCTAGCCCTCCCCCAACCTGATGAGCCTTTCCTACACACCCTGGTAGCTGAAGACAAAGGGAATATATTGTGGGGAGTTCTAACGCCCTGCCCACCACCAGTTCCTCTCCATACTACCACAGCTGATGCTCTCTGGAAAGCACCACCTCCCAGCAGGAGTCCAACCAGCACAAAAATAAAGCGTTAAACCACTAAGGCCAAGAACCCTCAGAGTCCGTTTCATTCCTCTGCCACCAGAACATGGGCTGGTATCCATGACTGAGAGACTCACAGATGGTTCACATCACAGGACTCTGTGCAGACAACCCCCAGTACCAGCCTGGATCTGGGTAGACTTACTGGGCGACTAGACCTAGAAGAGAGGTAACAATCACTGCAGCTCTGCTCACCGGAAGCCACATCCATAGGAAAAGGGAGAGAGTGCTACATCAAGGTAACACCTCATGGAACAAAAGAATCTAAACAACAGCCTTCAGCCCTAGACCCCTCTGACAGAGCCTACCCAAATGGGAACAAACCAGAAAACCAACTTTGGTAATATGACAAAACAAGGCTCTTTAACACCCCCCAAAAATCACAATAGCTCACCAGCAATGGGTACAGACCAAGAAGAAATCCCTGATTTACCTGAAAAAGAATTTAGGAGGTTAGTTATTAAGCTAATAATGGAGGCACCAGAGAAAGAAAAAGCCCAATGCAAAGAAAGAAAAAAAGAAAAAAAGATACAAGAATTGAAGGGAGAAATATTCAAGGAAATAGGCAGCATAAAGAAACACTTCAGGAAACATTGGACACACTTATAGAAATGCAAAATGCTCTGGAATGTCTCAGCAATAGAATCGAACAAGTAGAAGAAAAAAAAATTATGTCTTCAAATTAACCCAATCTAACAAAGACAAAGAAAAAAGAATAAGAAAATATGAATAAAGATTCCAAGAAATCTGGGATTATGTTAAATAGCCAAACCTAAGAATAATTGGTGTTCCTGAGGAAGAAGAGAAATCTACAAGTTTGGAAAACATATTTGGGAGAATAATGGAGAAAAACTTCCCCAGCCTTGCTAAAGACCTAGACATCCAAATACAAGAAGTACACAGAACACCTGGGAAATTCATTGCAAAAAGTTCATCACCTAGGCACATTGTCAGTCGGGTTATCTAAAGTTAAGACAAAGGAAAGAATATTAAGAGCTGTAAGATAAAAGCACCAGGTAACCTATAAAGGAAAACTTATCAGATTAATAGCAGATTTCTCAGCAGAAACTCTAAAAGCTAGAAGGGATTGGGGCTCTATCTTCACCCTCCTCAAACAAAACAATTATCAGCCAAGAATGTTGTATCCAGTGAAACTAAGCATCATATACAAAGGAAAAACACAGCCTTTTTCAGACAAATGCTGAGAGAATTTGCCACTACCAACCCACCACTACAAGAACTGCTAAAAGGAGCTCTAAACCTTGACACAAAATCTGGAAACACATCAAAACAGAACCTCTTTAAATCATAAATCACACAGGACCTATAAAACAAAAATACAATTTAAAAAGCAAAAACAAGAAACCAAGATACACGGGCAATAAATGGCATGATGAATGCAATGGTGCCTCGTATCTCAATACTAACACTGAATGTAAATGGCCTAAATGCTCCACTTAAAAGATACAGAACTGCAGAATGGATAAGAACCCACCAAACTTCTGCTGCCTTCACAAAACTCACCTAACACATAAGGACTCACATAAACTTAAAGTAAAGGGGTGGAAAGGAGCATTTCATGCAAATGGACACCGAAAGTGAGCAGGAGTAGCTATTCTTATATCAGACAAAACAAACTTTAAAGCAACAGCAGTTAAAAGAGACAAAGAGGGACACTATATAACGATAAAAGGTCTTGTCCAACAGAAAAATATCACAATCCTAAACATATATGCACCTAACACTGGAGCTCCCAAATTTGTAAGATAACTACTAATAGACCTAAGAAATGAGATGGACAGTAACACAATAATACTGGAGGACTTCAATACTACACTGACGCTGAGTATGGTGGCTCATGCCTATAATCCCTGCACTTTGGGGGGCTGAGGCGGGAGGATCACCTGAGGTCAGGAGTTCGAGACCAGCCTGACCAACATGGAGAAACCCCATCTCTACTAAAAATACAAAATTAGCCAGGTGTGTTGGAACAGGACTATAATCCCAGCTACTGGGGAGGCTGAGGCAAAAGAATCACTTGAACCCAGGAACCGGAGGTTGCAGTGAGCCAAGATCATACCATTGCACTCCTGCCTGAGCAACAAGAGCAAAACTCCATCTCGAAAAATAAAATACTCCACTGACAGTACTAGACAGGTCATCAAGATAGAAAGTCAACAAAGAAACAATGAATTTAAACTATAACTTTGAACAAATGGACTTCACAGATATGTACAGAACATTTTATGCACCAACCACAGAATACACCTTCTATTCAACAGTGCATGGAACTTTTTCCAAGACAGATCATATAATTGGCTGCAAAATGAGTCTCAATAAATTTAAGAAAACTGAAATTATATCAAGCACTCTCTCAGATCCCAGTGCAATAAAACTGGAAATCAACTCCAAAAGGAACCTTCAAAACCATGCAAATACATGGAAATTAAATAACCTGCTCCTGATGATCACTGGGTCAAAAATGAAATCAATATAGAAATTAAAAATTATTCCAACTGAACAACAATAATGACACAACCTATCAAAACCTCTAGGATGCAGCCAAGACAGTGCTAAGAGGAAAGTTCATAGCCCTAAATGCCTACATGAAAGAGACCGAAAGAGCACAAACTGACATTCTAAGATCACACCTCAAGGAACTAGAGAAACAAGAACAAACCAAACCCAAACCCAGCAGAAGAAAGGAAATAACCAAGACCAGAGCAGAACTAAATAAAATTGAAATTAAAACACACACACACACACACACACACACACACACACACACGAAAGATAAATGAAAGAAAAAGCTGGTTCTTTGAGAAGATAAATAAAACTGATAGACCATTAGCAAGATTAACCAAGAAAAGAAGAGACAGAATCCAAATAACCTCATTAAGAAACCAAATGGGAGTTACTACAACTGATACCACTGAAATACAAAAGATCACTCAAGGCTAGTATGAACACCTTTATGCATATAAACTAGAAAACCTAGAAGAGATGGGTAAATTCTTAGAAAAATACAACTCTCCTAGCTTAAATCGGAAGAATTAGTCAAAAACCCTGAAAAACCAATAACAAGTGAGACTGAAATAGTAATTTTAAAATTACCAACAGAAAAAGTCCAGAACCAGACAGATTCACAGCAGAATTCTACAGACATTCAAAGAATAGATACCAATCCTTTTGAGACTATCCACAAAATAGAGAAACAAGGAACCCTCCCTAACTCATTCTATGAAGCCAGTCTCACCCAAATACTGAAACCAGGAAAGAACATAACCAAAAAACAAAACTGCAGACCGATATCCCTGATGAACATAGATGCTAAAATCCTTAGTAAAATACTAACTAGCTAACCAAATCCAACAGCATATCAAAAAAGTAATCCACCATGATCAACTGGGTTTCAATACAAAGATGTTGGTTTAACATATGCCAAGTCAATAAATGTGATGAATTACATAAACAGAATTAAAAACAAAAATCACATGATCATCTCAATAGATGCAGAAAAAGCATTTGACAAAATCCAGCATCCCTTTATGATTAAAACGCTCAGCAAAATCAACATACAAGGGACATACCTCAATATAATAAAACTCATCTATGACAAACCCAAAGCCAACATAACACTAAATGGGAAAAAGTTGAAAGCATTCTCTCTGAGAACTGGAACAAGACAAGAATGTCCACTCTCACCACTCCTCTTCAAAATAGTGCTAAAAGTCCCAGCCAGAGCAATCAGATGAGAGAAAGAAACAAAGGACATACAAATCAGTAAAGAGGAAGTCAAACTGTCCCTGTTTGCTGGCAATATGTTTGTTTACCTGGAAAACCCTAAAGACTCCTCCAGAAAGCTCCTAGACCTCATAAAATGATTCAGCAATGTTTCCAGATATAATATTAATATACACAAATCAGTGGCTCTTCTATACACCAACAGAGACCAAGCAGAGAATCAAATAAAGAACTCAACCCCTTTTATAATAGCTGCCAAAAAAAAAAAAATTAGGAATATATCTAAGGAGACAAAAGACCTCTATGAGGAAAACTACAAACACTGCTGAAAGAAATCATAGATTACACAAATGAAAACACATCCCATGCTCATGGATGGGTAGAATCAATATTGTGAGAATGACCATACTGCCAAAAGCAATCTACAAATTCAACATAATCCCCATCGAAATACCATCATCATGTTTTACAGAATTAGAAAAAACAATTCTAAAATTCATATGGAACCAAAAAAGAGCCCGCATAGCCAAAGCAAGATTAATCAAAAGGAACCAATCTGGAGGCAGTACTCTATCTGATTTCAAACTATAAGGCCATAGTCATCAAAACAGTATGGTACTGGCATAAAAATAAGCACATAGATCAATGAAACAGAATAGAGAACCCAGAAATAAACCCAAATACTTACAGCCAAGTGATCTTTGACAAATCAAACAAAAACATAAAGTGAGGAAAGGACACCCTTTTCAATAAATGGTGCTGGGATAATTGGCTAGCCACATGTAGAAGAATGAAACTGGATCCTCATCTCTCACCTTATAGAAAAATCAACTCAAAATGGATTAAGGACTTAAACCTACAACCTGAAACTATAAAAATTCTAGAAAATAACACTGGAAAAACCCTTCTAGACATTGGCTTAGGAAAGGATTTCATGACCAGGAACCAAAAAGCAAATGCAATAAAAACAAAGATAAATAGCTGGGATTTAATTAAACTAAAGAGCTTTTGCATGGCAAAAGGAACAGTCAGAAGAGGAAACAGACAACCCACAGAGTGGGAGAAAATCTTGACAATGTATACATCTGACAAAGGACTAATATCCAGAATCTACAACAAACTCAAACAAATCAGTAAGAAAAAAACAAACAATCCAATCAAAAAGTGGGAATAGACAATTCTCAAAAGAAGATATAACAAATGGCCAACAAACATATACAAAAATGCTCAGCATCAGTAATGATCAGGGAAATGCAAATCAAAACCACAATGTGATACCACCTTACTCCTGCAAGAATGACCATAATTTAAAAAATCAAAAAACAGTAGATGTTGGCTGTGGATGCAGTGATCAGGGAACACTCCCACCCTGCTGGTGGGAATGTAAACTAGTACAGCCACTATGGAAAACAGTGTGGAGATTCCTTAAAGAACTAAAAGTAGAACTACCATTTGATCCAGCAATCCCACTACTGCGTATCTACCCAGAAGAACAAAAGCCATGTACGAAAAAGATACTCACACACACGTTTATAGCAGCACAAGTTGCAATTGGAAAATCGTGGAACCAATCCAAATGCCCACCAATCAACAAGTGGTTAAAGAAACTGTGGTGTAGATACATACGACGGACTATTACTCAGCATAAAAAGGAATGAATTAACAGCCTCTGCAGCTACCTCGATGGGATTGGAGACTATTAAGTGAAGGAACTCAGGAATGGAAAACCAAATGTATGTTCTCACTGATACGTGGGAGCTAAGCTATGAGGACGCAAAGGTATAAGAATCATACAACGGACTTTGGGGACTTGGAAGGGTGGGAGGTGGGCAAGGGAGAAAAGACTACAAATAGGGTGCACTGTCCACTGCTCAGGTGATGGGTGCACCTAAATCTCACAAGTCACCACTACAGAATCCACTCATGTAAGCAAATACCACCTGCACCCCCAATAACCTATGGAAAAGTTATTTTAAAAAAAAGTTTTATACCAAAACTAACGTTTCCAGAAACATCAAAAGCCACAATAAACCAATTCCCCTTTATGTTGTAGAATATTAGCTTAATAGCATTGCTTTATAAAGCCATATGACCATAATATTAAAAAAACTAATAGAAAACTAGTGATCTATATCACAATTGAAATCAATAAATCAATAAAAGAAAATAACAGTGACTCTTAGTTAAACCATTCAGCATCCTTAAGATAAAAAAATGAAATCCTGTCATTTGCAGCAACGTAGATGAGACTGGCGGACATTATGTTAAGTAAAATAAATTAGGCACAGAAAGACAAGTGTCACATGTTCTCACTCACGTGCAAGCTAAAAAAACCGACCTCATGGACATAGAGAGTAGAATGGTGGTTACCAGGGGGTAGGAAGGGCAGTGGGGAAAGGAAGACAAAGAGGAGTTGGTTAGTGAGTGCAAAAATACAGTTGATAGAACGAGTAAGACCTAATGCTCAGTAGCACAGTAGGGCAATTACAGTTAGCAATGATTTATTGGGTATTTTAAAATAGCTAGAAGAATTGTTTAAAATGTTTCCAACACCAACAAACGATAAATGTTTGAGATGATGCATATTTCAGCCACCTAGATTTGATCATTGCACATTATATGCTTGTGTCAAAATGTCTCATGTACTCCATAAAGACACACAACCATTATGTATCCATAAAAAAATTTTTTTTTTAATTGTAAAAACCAATTGTCACAAGGCTGGTCTGGACTCGTGCTACAGAAGGAATGAATTCAGGGTGGCAGGATTCCCTGGAGGCTGTGATGATTAATTTTATGTGTCAACTTGGCTAGGCCGTAGTATTCATATATTTGGTCAAAAATTATTCAGATTTTATTGCGGCGGTATTTTTATTTAATTTTTTTAAACGCTTGTTAACATTGTATGTTACTTTTCTCTAATTTACAAGTCACCTGGCAACAGAAGTTCTGATAAACTGGATTAAAATCCTAATGCTGAGCTGAAGCTTCATCTTCTTTATAAAATTCCCTACTTTTTCCCTGATGATTTTATATTACCTCATTTCTTCGAGATTTTCAATGTATGGATGTTATTAATTTGACCGAGTGTTTTGGAAGAGACTATCAAATACCCTAGCATCTATCCATTCCTTCTTATTTTTTCAAAAAAAAAAAAAAAAAACACAGAACTTATTTAATTTTACGGGGGCTAATTGTCTGAGAGCAATTCACAGTAGTCCCCAACCTCCCTTGAAGCAAAGTGTGGTTACATGACTAAGTTAGGCTATCGGCAAATGGGCAGAAATGATGACTGCAACTCCCAGATTTTCAGATCACATTAGAAATTAGAGATCACATTAGAAATTCCAACCACTCTGTTTTCCTCTTCTGTAGTCTTGAATGCCGACATGAACATCTGAAAAACTGGTAGAACAATCGAACAAAAGGAGCCTGCCTCTTGAATGTCCTCCTCAGTCAGAGATGAAGATGAAGATTTTTTTAGATGAAAATTAACGTTTAACATTTAAGTCAGTATACTTTTTTGATTTTGATTGTTTTTTTTTTTTTTTTTTTTTTTAGACAGAGTCTTGCTTTGTCGCCCAGGCTGAAGTGCAGTGGAGTGATCTCGGCTCACTGATACCTCCACCTCCCGGCTCACCGATACCTCCACCTGCCGGCTCACCGATACCTCCACCTTCGGCTCACCGATACCTCCACCTGCCGGCTCACCGATACCTCCACCTGCCGGCTCACCGATACCTCCACCTGCCGGCTCACCGATACCTCCACCTCCCGGCTGACCGATACCTCCACCTGCCGGCTCACCGATACCTCCACCTGCCGGCTGACCGATACCTCCACCTGCCGGCTCACCGATACCTCCACCTGCCGGCTCACCGATACCTCCACCTGCCGGCTCACCGATACCTCCACCTCCCGGCTCACCGAGACCTCCACCTGCCGGCTCACCGATACCTCC
>CAUYUD010111283.1:0-52406 GCA_963575295.1 Alouatta caraya | reverse complement strand
ATGCCTGCTAGGAGGCACTGTAGCATTTGGTCCCGGTGGCAGCGGCCATCTTGACCAGCTTGATAGTCCCAATTAGGGTCGGCCTCAGGGACCGCCGCGCCTACTGGCATTTGATTGTTTGTGAGATGTACCTGATCAGCGTGTGTTCAGGCCACTGTGAGAATGCGATCGCGCTCTTCTGGAGTAAGGGTGGAGGACAGGATTATATAGGTGTCATGCCAGGTAAGGTCGTACACCTGGGTGAGGTAACGAAATTCTTTGGTGTAAGCAGTAGGATTGGTGGAGAATGACCCTAGGCGTTTTTAAATGGTTGATAGATCGGAGAGGGAGAAGGGAACGTGCACTCGGACAACGCCCTCCGCTACAGCACCTCGCGGAGAGGACAAAGGAGAGAGGTTTCATCATTGTAAGCGCAGTGCGAGCGAGTGTGAGCACTAACAGGAGAGGTCAGGTTGGAACCCGGAAGAGGAGGAGCAGGAGGGGGTTGGGAGCCCGCATAAGGCGGGGGATTAGTGGGTTGGGTGGGGGGTCAGGGAGAGCTCTTCAGCAAGATTGGGGTCAGAGAAGGAGGAGGAGGGAGTTGGTGAAGGGGCAGAAGGGAGTGTGGGAGAGTTTTTTGCTAGGAGTACCTGGGCAGTATTGCAGGAGGAGCAGAGGTCGGGGTGGGAGCAGAGATGCCAGAAAGCCTGAATGTAGGAAACCTCCGCCCACTTGCCGTTCCTTTGGCAAAAGTTGTCTAAGTCTGTTAGGATATTAAAGTTGAGTGTGCCCTCTGGAGGCCACTTGGACTGGTTGTCTAAAGAATACTGTGGCCAGGCCACGGTGGAGAGGAAGAGTAGTCTTTTCTTTTTTATAGAGAGATCCAGTTTGGGTAGATTTTTGGCTAGGCATCCTAGTGGCGACTTGGGGTCTGGGTGAGATTTCTGATTACCCATATTTCTGTTTTTTTCTGTTGTTGTTTTTTTTTATTATTATACCCAACACGGGCAGAAGAACTCTTTTCCCGGAGGGGGTGGCTGAGAGAATCTACAGGCTGCAATGATTATAATGAGAAAAATAAATAAAAAGAGATAGGGCTAGAGCTACATGGAAGAATTAGGGGAAGTGAAAAAGAGAGAGAGCTAGGAAGTGAGGTTTTAGTGGTAGAAGAAGAGTAGGAGGAAAAAGGAGAATAGAGTTATTTCTAGGGGCATGAATTCAGTAAAGGTTCCCTGCAGCCAGTGGTCTGTTACCCACTGTAGAATATCTGTTACTTCAAGGGAAGTAGGCCTAAACCACTGTACATCGGCTAACAGGAGTCTAACAAAACTGGCAAATCTACAATAAAGACAGAACCACATATAGGATTGACAGACAAAGGATGGGTGCCCCCCAGATGGGAGACCAGTCTGATTCCTTCTCGGCCACATCCCCAAAGGGATGTTTCAGGGCATCTTGGCTAAGCTGTACCTGTGTAACCCCTGGGCCTGGTCACCTCAGAACTTACAGTCAGTCCTGAGGTGAATCACCTTTATGCCTTATGACGTCCCCGTGGAACTGCGGGTTGAGGCCCACACAAGCCCCGTAGCCGTTAGGCCGTGGGACTACACATAAACTCACTCACTCACTCATGCCGGGGGTAGGAAGAGAAACTGAAAGTACAGTTACTTAATTAACAGGAGCTTATATGCCAAAGGGCTGATTTGAGATAGACGTTTTAGTAGCGTGAGCTGGGGATTTGGTCCTGCTGTTAGGCAGGGTCCGGGTTTGCAGATGGGCTTCTGACTACCCAAACCTCGGTTGCTGCTGGGAGATGGTTGGAAGAGCAGCTCAGCATCCCAGGCCGCGCCAGCAAACACTGGAGGATACTAGAGGGTTCAGGAAGGTGGGGACGTCTCCCTCAGAATCCTGACCCTGAGAAACCCCTCATGGGGGGAAGATAAGAGTATAGGGATGTCTCCTCTATGCTCAGGTCCTTGAGACGAGGCCGGGGCCCCGGGCCCACGGCGAGAAATGAGAAGGAGTCCCTGACATGGCCACGATTACAAGCAGGGAGTCCACGAAGCAAGCAGCAGGAGGGGCTATGGGCAACAGAAGCCTTACCTTGTGGTGGAGCGGTTCCCTGGTGTGGCTTACGGTGGAGGAGTCAGTTTCCCCCAGGAGGGGTCTTGCAACTCCTCCTGGGTTTTGGCACCAAATGTAAGGATTATTGCTGAGTTTAAAATGAGGAAACTGAGGCCAGCACAGGAAAATTAAATGCCAATTTATTAAGCTCCCAGGTGAGGTTCTGTGGTCTGGGAAAGGGGGGGGGCCAGAGAAGTCACCCTGGCTTCCCGGAACGAGGGATTTTTATAGCTTTGGGAGAGCAAGGAGTGGCCGGGTGTTCTAATTGGTTGTGGGGGAGCGGGATGGAGACGGGGCAGTCTGCTATTGGTTGGTAGGTTATTGGGCGGGTTTTTCTGGTGCAAGAGCCGGCCAGGGTTGCATCAGCTGGGGCTGTCCGGAGGGCTGTGTGCAGAGGCAGGTGTGGAGTGGAGTGCAGAGGTTAGTGTTGAGTGCAGATCCTGGTGCGGAGTTTCCAGGCGCGGAGAGGGATGGGCGTGTCCGAGCTCCCAGCGAGACATCTGGCCTTACAGAAGAAAGTGTCTTTGTTTGGGAAAATACCTTGATAGGCCCTTTGGGGGTAAAAGGTGAGGCCCTGAGGACATGAGTTTGGAGGAAAAAACAAAGATAGCCAAATAGCACTGCCTAGGAAATGAACAGGAATTTGGGGATAAGGAAGAACAAATGAGGGAGGAAAAAAGAACCCTAAGCAATGCGGTTAGAAGCCAAAACCCTACCAGGGCCCGGTGGCTCACGCCTGTAATCCCAGCACTTTAGAAGGTGAGCAGATCACGAGGTCAGGAGTTCAAGACCAGCCTGGCCAACATGGTTGAAACCCTGTCTCTACTAAAAATACAAAAATTAGCCGGGCGTGGTGGCACACTCCTGAAATCCCAGCTATTAGGGAGGCAGGAGAATCGCTTGAACCCAGGCGGCAGAGGTTGCAGTGAGCTGATATGCCACTGTACTCTAACCTGAGCAAGAAAGTGAGACTGCATCTCAGAAATAAAAAAAAAAAAAAAAAAAGAAGCTAAAACCCTAGTAGGTGGGAAGCTGTGGAAGCTCTTAGAGAGATCTAAGCTTATATAACACATTTTCTGGACTGCAGTTTTTTAATCCAGCCCTTCTCTCCAATGTAATCCATTCCCCAAGTCTCTCATAAATGTCTATGACAGAAGCTGCATTGTGGAAGCAGGGTAGGTGGGCATGAAGAAAGAAAGGGCTGTGTTCAACTTTGGGGGCAGTTCTGGGATACAGGTTCGGCCACAAGACAGCAAAGAAGGAAATTTGGAGCCAGAGATGACACTGAGGAACCTAAGCCCAGGGAATTCACAGACATTTTGCAGAAGGCGTGGAGTTTCCCCTATACTGTGGGATGGGGTTCACACCTATGTCATGTAGAGTTGAGGCGTTAGAATTATACCACTAGATACCTGAAACTATTGGCTATCCAGCTTTTGTCTATTATGAGGGTAAACATTTTCTCCAGGCTTCTCTCTGGTTGAAGTCAATATTATTTGGCTATTATTGATTGAACTTCATTCATAACTTAATAATCAACCAGACAAGAGAGGGTATATCAGCTTCTTACTTCTCCTCTCTGACTGCATTCCAACCAGACTACACTCGGCAGTGCTTACCTCATGCAAACAGGTAATTTCTTTATGATAATAATCTATTGCCTCTGCATGCTATTTAAAGCTTCTTCACCACCCTATCTCATCAGATACTGGACCTTCAAAATAACCCTACAAAGCAGGAAAGGCATGGATTCCCCAAGTTAGCAATGAGGAAGCCCAAAGAATCGAAAAATTACATGTGGATTAGGCATGAGAGTCAATCCCTGATCTTAAGGAATGCTGGGGAGACAAGATAGAAATACACGAAAAGACAACAGCATTGAAGAAGCAGAAATAAATATAAAAATAAGTGTCTTAAGGTAGAGCACAATTAATTGCTGGAAGAATGATAGAGGACACAAGGCATCCAGAATCAAAGGTAGACCAGTTCTACCTTCCCATGGCCCCACTCACTTCTTCCTATCTTCATGACCATCTCCAAGGCCATCAGTGTGTCCATCCAGATTGCCACAACAGCTTCCTGACCAGCTTCTCAGGCTCCAGTTTTGTCCCTTTAATTAGTTCTTTTGTTGTTGTTGTTGAGACCTCACTCTGTTGCCCAGGCTGGAGTGCAGTGGTGCACTGACTGCAACCTCTGTCTCCTGGGTTCAAGCAATTCTCCTGCCTCGGCTTCCCAATCCGCTACAATTACAGACACCCACCACCACGACTCGCTCATTTTTTAATTTTTAGTAGAGACAGGGTTTCATCATGTTGGCCAGACTGGTCTCAAATGCCTGACCTCAAATTATTCATCTGCCTTGGCCTCCCATAGTGTTGGGAAAACAGACATGAGCCACCGTGCCCAGCTCATTTAATTAGTTCTTCACAAGGCCACAAAAGTTATCTTTATGATACACAAATCAAATCACAGTGGCTCACTCCCCTACTTAAATCCTTGGTGGTTCCCCATTGCCCTAATGGAAAGTAGAATTTTTTTTTTTTTTTTTTTTTTTTTGAGATGGAATCTTACTCTGTCGCCCCAGCTGGAGTACAGTGGCGCGATCTTGGCTCACTACAACCTCCTCCTCCCCGGTTCAAGCAATTCTCCTGCCTCAGCCTCCCGAGGCGCCCACCACCATGCCCAGCTCATTTTTGTATTTTTAGTACAGAAGGGGGGCTTTCACCATGTTGGCCAGGATGGTCTTGAACTCCTGACCTCAGGTGATCTACCTGCGTCGGCCTTCCGAAGTACTGGGATTACAGACGTGAGCCACCACACCAGGCCAGACAGTAGAAATTCTTTCTTTGTTCAGCCTGGTCCTCTAATCTCTGAGACCTCCTCTCTTGCCATTTGCTACCTGAAACGCTCTGCTCCTTATAAACTGCGGTAATAAAAAAATAAATACTTGGCCTTTGTTTCTGGTTCCTGGCACTGAGCTCCTAAAACGCCGGGAATGTCCTGAAAGATAGGAATGTCTTTTTTTGGCCGGGTGTGGTGGCTCACGCCTGTAATCCAAGCACTTTGGAGGCCAAGGCGGGCGGATCACCTGAGGTCAGGGGTTCAAGACCAGCCTGACCAACATGGTGAAACCCCATCTTAAAAAAAAAAACTTGAGCTCAGTGTGCCTGCCAAAATTTCAAATATGTTTACTCTTTGACCCAGCAACGACAATTCTAGGAATTTATCCTGCAGATACACAAGCAGACTTGCAAAATGACATGTCTACAAAGTTATTCACTGTGGTATTGTTTGAAACAGCAACAGACTGGAAACTAATAGGACACAGGTTAAATAATTTATGGCTCATGCACACAATGGATTACTATACAGACATTTTTTTAAAAAAGGAGAAGTGCTTTTTGTACCAATACAGAGCAATATCCAAGATATATTTTTAAGTAATATCAGAATGGAGTAGCTAACACTTATATCCCATATTTCATCAGTTCTAAGATGTGCATTTTTTTACTTTGTAACATATTTGAAATGAGGATGTGTTATAGTCAAAGGCAGGTCATAATTTTATTGTAATGGTTTTCTTTCTTAGCACATAAAATAATGATGTGTCTTATCATCCATGGCATCTTGGATCTGATGGAATACCCTGTGCAAGGCGCTGTCTTAAGTTATATATATATATACATATCACATATATATATGAGATCATTTCAATCCCACAACAACCCTTTGAGGATAAGTACTATTATTATTACTATTATTTTGAGACAGAGTTTCGCTCTTGTTGCCCAGGCTGGAGTGCAATGGCACAATCTTGGCTCACTGCAACCTCTGCCTCCCAGGTTCGAGCCATTCTCCTGCCTTAGTCTCCTGAGTAGCTGAGATTACAGGCATGTGCCACCACACCCAGCAATTTTTTGTATTTTTAGTAAAGACAGCGTTTCACCATGTTGAAACCAGGCTGATCTCGAACTCCTGACCTCAGGTGATCCACCCACCTTGGTGCTGGGATTACAGGCATGAGCCACCGTGCATGGCCAGGTAAGTACTATTATAATCTACATTTTACAGGTAAGACAATGAATTTGGCCTTGGGCAGTCTTGCTCCAGAGCCCATGGTCTTAGATTCATGAGACCACACTTCCCTGTGATAATAGTACCACAGATAGAAGGATCCTCCTGTGCCAGGCCCTGTCCTAAATGCTTCATACATATATTAGGTCATTTAATCCTCAAATAGCCATATGAGACAGATGCTGTTATTATCCTCACAATACCAATGAGGAAATTGAGACACTGAGAGTTTACAAAACTTGCGTAAAGACGCACAGCTACTGAGTAGAAGAAATGCAGTTTTGACATTGTCAGTCTGGCTTCAGAGCCCATGTTTTAAACGTTCTTTATGCTACCTTTTGTGTGAAAAAAATAGTGTAATACCAGCACTTTGGGAGGCCACGGCAGGCGATCACCTGAGGTCAGGAGTTTGAGACCAGCCTGGCCAAAGTGGCAAAATCCCATCACTACTAAAAATACAAAAATTAGCTGGGAGTGGTGGTGGGTGCCTGTAATCCCAGCTACTCAGGAGGCTGAGGCAGGAGAATCACTTGAACCTGGGAAGTGGAGGTTGCAGTGACATGAGCTTGTGCCACTGCACGCCAGCCTGGGTGACAGAGCAAGGCTCCGGAGCAAAAAAAAAAGAAGAAAAGCTAAAAAGGGAGGGGAAGAGAAGAGAACTTATAATAATATATTCATATTTGTAGAATGAAAGAAGGAATACAAAGAAGGTGATGCAAGTGTGTGACTTGTAAGGAAGGGTAGGCGTGGGAACAGAGGAACTGGGGGATGGGGTGGGAGTGAAATGTTCTGTTATACACCTTTTTAATATTATATGGGTTTTCAGCCATGTGGATGTATTTCCTATTTAAAACAAAAGAGAACAAGAGTTTTAACTTTGTTTAAAATTAATATAGCAATGATATGAGAGAAGTGGTCCTAGATATTCAGCTGATGAGGTTTCTGTACCCATGTGTTCTTTCAATATTTTGCTATTTACCTTTTAAGCCTTAGAAGTATTTTTATTTTATTGTTTTAAAGTAGCAAGTGATACCAGATAAAAATTTTCATTAATCCTGATCACAAATGCCATGATTTCAAGTCTTCAATCCCATTATAGTGCCTCATCTGTAGCTCTGCCAGACGAGGCTGACAGAAAGATGACAATAAATTTAAGAATGAAAACCATACAAAGTTTATTCTCAGAACACAATGGAATCCAACTAGAAATCGATAAAAAAAAGAGAGTAAAAATGTCAAAGAATTAGAAACAAAACAACACATTATTAAATAATCCATGAGTTAAAAAATGTCTCAAGAGAAATTTTTTAAAAATACGTAATTCTGAATAAAAATGAAAATAAAGCATAGGAAAATTTGTGGCCCAGTGTGGTGGCTCACACCTGTAATCTCAGCACTTTGGGAGGTCGAGGCAGGCATATTGCTTGAGTCCAGGAGTTCAAGACCAGCCTGGTCAACATGATGAAACCACATCTCAACTAAAAATACAAAAATTAGCCAGGTGTGGTGGTCAGTGCCTGTAGTCCCAACCACCTGTGAGGTTAAGGCAGGAGGATTGCTTGTGACCAGGATGTTGAGGCTGCAGTAAGTGGAGATTACTCCACTGCACTGCAGCCTAGATGTCAAAGCAAGACCCTGTCTGAAAGAAAGAAAACCAAAAGAAAGAAAGGAAGGAAGGGAGGAAGGAAGAGGAAAATTTGTGGAAGACAGCTAAAGTAGTGCTGAGAGGAAAAGTTTAGCACAAAATACATACATTAGAAAAGGAGGTGAGACCCCCATCTCTATTAGAAAGATAAATAAATAAATATTCAAAAAAAAAAAAAAAAAAGGCCAGGCATGATGCCTCACACCTGTAATCTTGGCACTCTGAGGCCAAGACAGGAGGATTGACTGAGCCCAGGAGTTTGGGACCAGCCTGAGCAACATGGTGAGACCCCCACCACCACCCTGTCTCTAAAAAAAAAAAAGAAAAAGAAATAAATATTAAAGACAAGAGAGAAATCCCCAAGCTAAAAATCTAAGCTCTCACCTCAAGAACCCAGAAAAAGAGCAAATACACTCAAAGCAAGAAGGAAGGAAATAATAAAGAGGAGAAATCAATGAACTTAAAAACAGAAAGTATAGATAACTTAATGAAACAAAGAACTAGTTCTTAAAAAGATCAATAAAGTTAACAAAACTCTAGCAAGATGGACCAAAAAAATGAGAGAAGACATTAATTATAAATTAACAATATCAGAAATGGAATTGGGAACATTGCCACAGACCCTGCAGAGATCAAAAGGAGAAGGAATACTATGAACAGCTCTACACACATAAATTTGACAAATTGGATGAAAAAGATCAATTTCTCAAAAGACACAAATTGCCACAACTCACCTAATATGAAATAATTAGACCTGTATCTATTAAGGAAAATGGATTCATAACTTTAAAACTCCCAAAAAAGAAATCTTTAGGCCCAGGTGGTTTTACTGGAGAATTCTACCAAACATTTAAAGGATTAACACCAATTCTAACAAAGTCTTTCATAAAACAAAAGTGGGAATAGTTCCCAATTTATTTTATGAATCTAGCATTACCCTGATACCAAAATCAGATAAAAAGTCTGATTACTAATAAAATGACAAACCAATATTCACTATGAATATAGATGCAAAAATTCTTAACCAAATATTATCAAATAAACCCAGCACTATATGAAAAGAATCAGGCTGGGCATGGTGGCTCACGTCTGTAATGCCAGCACTTTGAGAGGCTAAGGCGGGTGAATTACCTAAGGTCAGGAGTTCGAGACCAGCCTGGTCAACATGGTGAAACCCTGTCTCTACTAAAAATACAAAAATTGGCCAGGCATGGTAGCTGGTGCGTGTAATCCCAGCTACTTGGGAGGCTGAGGCAGGGAGAATTGCTTGAACCTAGGAGGCTGAGGCTGCAATGAGCCGAGATTGCACCACTGTACTTCAGCCTGGGCAACAGAGTGAGACTCTGTCTCAAAAAAAATAAATAAATAAATAAATAATACTAAAAAAATAAAAAATAAAAATAAAAGACTCATACATTATAACAAAGTCGGATTTATTTTCAGCATGCAAGACCGGTTCAACATTTGAAAATCAATTCAATACTCATTTCTGATAAAGACTCTTAGAAAAATAGGAAAATAAGAGTACAAAAAGCCTACAGCTAACATTATACTCACTGGAGAAAGACTGAATGCTTGCCCCAAATTTTAGGAACAAAGCAAGGATGTTTGCTTTCACCACTCTTACTCAAGATAGTACAGGAAATTCTAGACGGAGCGTTAAGGCAAGGAAAGGAAATTAAAGGCATAAAGATTAGAAGGAAGAAATAAAACAGCCCCTAATTGCAGATGATATGATTGTGTACATGGAAAACTCCAAGGAATCTAACAAAAAAACTTTAAGTGAGTTTAGCAAAGTCGCACGATACCAGATCAAGATAGAAAAGTCTATTGTAATTTTATGTACTGGTAATAAACATGTGAACACCAAGATTAAAGATAAGATACTGTAATCATTCAAAAAATGAAATGCTTAGGTATAAATCTAATAAAACATGCACAGAAAGTGTGCACTGAAAGCCACAAAGTGCTAATGAAAGAAATCAAAGATCCAGGGGAGATGTACTGTGCTAATGGATTAGGAGACAACACAGTGAGCGTGTCTCTAAATTGATATATACGCTTCATGCAATTTCTGCCAACATCCCAGGAAGATTTTTTGCAGACATAGATAAGATTTCTCTAACATTTATATGGAAAGGCAAAGGAACTAGAATAACTAAAAACAGTTTTGAAAAATAAGAATAAAGTAAGAACAATCAGTCTATCCAATTTCAAGACATTATATAGCTACAGTAATCAAGAGTGTCTGCTACCAGTGCAGTGATAGACATACAGATCAATAGAACAGAGTGTAACCCAGAATAGACCCACACATACGTGCCCACTTGATTTCTGATGCAAAAGCAAATCAATGGAGAAGAAAAGAGCCCTTTTTTTTTTTTTGAGATGGAGATTTGCTCTTGTCGCCCAGGCTGAAGTGCAATGGTGCCATCTCGGCTCACTGCAACCTCCGCCTCCCAGCTTATAGCAATTCTCCTGCCTCAGCCTCCCAGGCGCCTGCCACCATGCCCAGCTAATTTTTTGTATTTTTAATAGAGATGTGGTTTCACCATATTGGGCAGGCTGGTCTCGAACTCCTGACCTCAGGTGATCCACCCGCCTCAGCCTCCCAAAGTGCTGGGATTACAGGCGTGAGCCACCCCACCCAACCAAAAGAGGCTTTTCAAAATACAGTGCTGGAGAAACTGGACATCTATAGGCTTAAGAAAAAAAAAAAAACCTCACTGAAACCTCCCACTTCATACAAAAATTAATTCAAAATGGATTTTGAATTTGAATATAAAATATAAAATCAAAAAACCTTTGGAAAAGTAAAATGTAAGAAAGTCTTCTGGATATATAGCTAAGCAAAGAGTTGTCGGACTTGGCACCCAAAGCATCATCCATAAAAGGAAAAATTAGATTTCATGAAAATTTAAAAATTTAAAACTTTTACTCTGCAAAAGACCATGTCAAGAGGATGAAAAGACAGGCTGCAGACTGCAATAAAATATTTGCAAACCCCAACTTCGCCAAACGACAATCTGGTAAACATAAAGAACTCTTAAAACTCAACAGTTAAAAGAAAAATAATCCAATTGGAAAATCAACAAATGGGTCCAAGAGTGGTGACTCAGGTCTGAAATCCCAGCACTTTGGAAGGCCGAGGCAGGTGGATCACTTGAGCTCAGGAGTTTGAGGCTGGCCTGGGCAACGTAGTGAAATCCCATCTCTACAAAAAATACGAAAAGGAGCAGGGTGTGGTGGCATGAGACTGTAGTCCCAGCTACTAGGGAAGCTCAGGTAGGAGGACTGCTTGAGCCTGGGAAGCAGAGGTTGCAGTGAGCCGAGATCACACCTTTGTACTCCAGCCTGGGTGACAGAGCAAGATTGTCTCAAAAAACAAAAGAAAGAAAATGGACAAATGAAATAAAGATGTATTTCATTAAAGAGTATATACCGATGGTAAATATGTACATGAAAAGGTGTTCCAAATTAATCATTAGGGAAATGCAAATTAAATCTACTGTGAGCTGTTACACACATTTATTAAAAGTTCTAAAATAAGTTAGTTGGGTGTGGTGGTGCAAATTAAATCTACCATGAGCTATTACACACATCTATTACAAATTCTAAAATAAGTTAGCTGTGTGTGGTGACACGTGCCTGTAATCCCGGCTACTCGGGTGACAGAAGCAGGAGAATCACTTGAACCCAGGAGGCGGAGGTTGCAGTGAGCCAAAATCGTGCCACTGCACTCCAGCCTGGGTGACAGAGTGAGACTGTGTCTCAAAAAAAAAAAAAAAGTTCTAAAAATAAAAATAGTGTCTGAGCACAGTGGTTCATGCCTGCAAACCCAACACTTTGGGAGGCTAAGTCAGGAGACTTGCTTGAGGGTAGAAGTTCAAGACCCTATCTCTAGAAAAAGTATTTTGCTGGGCTTGGTGGCATGTGCCTGTAATTCTAGCTACTTGGGAGCCCCAGGTGGGAAGATCACTTGAGCTATGATTGTGTCACTGCATCTCAGTGTAAGTGACAAAGCAAGACCTTATCTCTTTAATTAATTAATTAATGTAACAATTAAAATAGTGACAACAACATATACTGGCAAGGACGTAGAGAAACTGGATGACTCATGTATTCTGGTGGAAATGTAAAATGGCATTGGCACTCTGGAAAAGAGTTTGGCAGCTTTTTTGAAAACTAAACATGCAACTACCATACAGCCCAGCATCTGCACTCCTGTGTATTTATCCCACAGAAATGAAAACATGTTTACACGGAAACTTGTACATGGATGTTTATAGCAGCTTTATTCATAATACCCCCAAACTGGAAACAACCCAGATGTCCTTCAATGGGTGAGCGGTTAAACTACAGTACATCCAAATCATGGAATACTACTCAGAAATAAAAAGGAACAAGCTACTGATCCATGCAGCGGCTGGGGTGAACCTCCAGAGAATTCTGCTGCGTGCAGACAATCCCAAAAGTTTACATAATGTTGATTTCATTTACATAAAATTCCCGAAGTGGTTGCCAGGAATTAAGGAGGGATTAGGGGTTAGAAGGGAGTAGGTGTGGCTATGAAAAAGACAACATGGGGAGTCCTTGTGGTGACGGAAATGTTCTATATCTTGATTATAACGTCAATATTCTGGTTGTGATATTGTACTTAATCTTTTTCTTTTTTTCTTGAGGCAGAGTTTTGCTCGTCACCCAAGCTGGAGTGCAATGGTGTGATCTCAGCTCACTGCAGCCTCCGCCCTCCTGGGTTCAAGAGATTCTCCTGCTCAGCCTCCCAAGTAGCTGGAATTACAGGTACTCGCCACCATGCCTGGCTGATTTTTTTGTATTTTTAGTAGAGACAGGGTTTCACCATGTTGGCCAGGCTGGTCTTGAACTCCTGACCTGAGGTGATCCGCCTGCCTCAGCCTCCCAAAGTGCTGGGATTACAGGTATGAGCCCCTCGCCCAGGCTACAGTATAATTTTGCAAGATCTTACCATTGGGGAAAACTGGGTAAAGAGTATGCAGAATCTCTCCGTATTATTTCTCACAACTACATGTGAATCTATAATTATTTCAAAATCAAAAGTTTAATGGAAAAGATAAGCAATAAACTGAGAAACAGCTGTAGCAAACACATAGGGCATGAGATTAATACACTTATTTTACAAAAAACTTCAACAAATCAATATAAAAGTAGTAACAGCCTCACCCACAATGATAAAGGATGTAAACAGATAATTCAGAGACGAAATACAAATCTCTAGTAAGAATCGGGAAAAATAAATGTTTAAATTTAATAGTATTCAAAGAAATACAAAGTACAATGATAACATAATAAAATCTTCCCCTATGGATTGGCAAAATAATTAAAACTAGACTTTAAAAAATACCTAGCCGAGTGTGGTGGCTCACGCCTCTAATCCCAGCACTTTGGAAGGCTGAGGCAGGTGGATCACAAGATCAGGAGTTTAAGACCAGCCTGGCCAATATGGTGAAACCCTGTGTCTACTAAAAATACAAAAATTAGTTGGGCGTGGTGGCAGGCATCTGTAGTCCCAGCTATTCGGGAGGCTGAGGTAGGAGAATTGCTTGAACCCAGGAGGCGGAGGTTGCAGTGAGCCGAGATTGTGCCACTGCACTCCAGCCTGGGCGACAGAGCAAGACTCTGTCTCAAAAAATAAATAAATAAAATAACCAAAGATATAAAAGTTGCAGGAAACAAACACTCTGGTATGTCACATAGGGTATGTAAGTTGGTATGATCTTTCTGGAAAACAATTTGCTAGCATTAAACATTAAAAAATGTTCCTAACCTCTGACCTGGTAAGCCAAATTTAAGGAATATGACCTAAAGAAAATGCAAAATGTGGTCGACAATGTGTGCACTAGCTTTGTAATGTTCACCCTAGCTTCGTTCACAATAGAAAAACTTGGAAACAAGCCGATATCTAACAATAGGGAGTGATTAAACAATTCATATATAGTACATACGTGCAATGGAATACAGTACCACCTAAAAATCGTTTTGTTTTTTAAGAACATTTATTGACAGTGGAAAATTTTCAAGATACGTTAATTAAAAAAAAGAAATATACTAATATGTTGTAAGTGATTTTCCATGGGTTGTGAGAGTACAGATTTTTAAAATATTATTTCTACTTCTCTGTGTAATTTCAAATTTTCTTTTTTTTTTTTTAATTTTTTTGAAGACAGGATCTCACCATGTTGGCCAGGCTGGTCTTGAACTCCTGACCTCAGGGGATCTGCCCACCTTGGCCTCCCAAAGTGCTGAGATTACAGGTGTGAGCCACCACACCTGGCCTTTTTTTTTTTTTGAGATAGAATCTCACTCTGTCACCCAGGATGCAGTGCAGTGGTGCAATCTTGGGTTACTGTAAACTTCGCTTCCCCGGCTCAAGTGACTCTCATGTCTCAGACTCCCAAGTAACTGGGACATACATGCCTATACAACCACATCTGGCTAATTTTTGTATTTTTAGTAGAGACAGGGTTTCACCATGTTGGCCAGGCTGATCTCGAACTCCTGACCTCAAGTGATCTGCTCGCCGCGGCTTCCCAAAGTGCTGGGATTACAGGTGTGAGCCATTGTGCCTGGCCTCAGAATTTCTATAATGAACTTCTTTTTTTTAACTCTGGTAATACAAGTATTATGTTAACATGTTTTACTTAAATATAAAAATACTAAATTAATGTTCTCAGTGGTTTTTAAAAATTGGCCATAATCTTAATTCTGTATATTTGTTTTGCATATTATCTTCACATCATTTCACCATGAAATTTGTCGTAGATACTGAAAGCCTGAAAATATATTTACTACCTAGATTCTATATGAACATTGTGCTCTATTTACCTTCCCATGTATACATCAATTCATCTTATTTTTATGCATGTCAACATAAAGTGCAGAAATCAGTGCAATTCATCCTTAAATGCCTCAGCATGCATATCATTAATAAAAGTTTAATATTTATGTTTTTGTATTTTTGTTTCTTTCTTTCTTTTTTTTTTTTTTTTAAGGCGAAGTTTTGCTCTTGTTGCCCAGGCTGGGGTGCAATGGCAGGATCTCGACTCACTGCAACCTCCGCCTCCTGGGTTCAAGCAATTCTCCTGCCTCAGCCTCCTGAGTAGTTGGGATTGCAGGCTGACGCCACCATGCCCAGCAAATTTTGTATTTTTAGTAGAGACGGGGTTTCTCCATGTTGATCAGGCTGGTCTTGAACTCCTGACCTCAGGTGATCCGCCCATCTCGGCCTCCCAAAGTGTTGGGATTACAGGCATGAGCCACTGTGCCCGGCTAATGTTTTCATAGTTTTGTAGTGTACACACAGTGAAATGCACCAATCTTATATGTGTATGGCAAATGCACCTGATAGCAATAACTGAAGGGTACTCCAAAAATGACCCTGTATGGCAGACACACCTGAATGTGTTTTCTGAGCTAGGGAATCCAGGAGTGGCCAACCTGGAGAGTCGTTCCTTTTCTATGAGGAACATCTGAGCCCCAGTCCCACCCTGTGGAAGACAGGCCATATGGGAGATCGAGGCTCTGAGTTCTGGGCTGAGTGAAGGTTGCCAGGTGGAAGTTGTTAGGGTGCTAAGTGGAAACGCTGTATCAGCTGCATGCCTCTTTCAAGCAGTTGCAATTCTTCTGCCTGGCCCACCACCACTGTACTCTCTCCCCTGCATGTAAGCCCCCAATAAAACTCTGTGTCGCATTTGGTGGCTCTGGTTCTCTTCTTTGGCCTCTTGAACCTAGTGCCATCCCCACTTGGGTCAATAGGGGTTGGCACAACACGTTGATGATTGTTTTTTGTTGTGTTTTGTTTTCTTTGAGATGGGGTTTTGCTTCGTTGCCCAGGCTTGAGTGCACTGAGGTGATCTTGGCTCACTGCCGCTGCCTCCCAGGTTCAAGCGATTCTCCTGCCTCTGCCTCCCGAGTAGCTGGGACTATAGGCGCATACCACCACACCTGGCTAACTTTTGTATATTTAATAGAGACAGGGTTTCACCATGTTGGCCAGCTGGTCTCGAACTCCTGATCTCAGGTGATCCACCCACCTCGGCCTCCCAAAGTGCTGGGATTACAGGCATAAGCCACCGCACCGGGCAAATTTTTGACAAATGTATACACACCTGTAATCCACACTCAAGAGATAGAATAATCCATTTTGAGGCAGTTCCCTCAAGCCTCTTCTCAATCAATCCCCGTTCCCATGCTGGCAGGGGCTTGTTATTAAATTTTATATAAATAGAATCATATGGATGTACACTTTTGTGTCTGGATTGGTTTTGCTCAGCATAGTGTTTCTGAGATTCTTCTGGGTGGTGCTTATCAGTAATTCACTGACTTTTATTGTTGGGTAGTGTAAGGGTTATTGCCGAGTTTAAAAATGAGGAAACTGAGACCAGCATAGGAAAATTAAATGCCAATTTATTAAGCTCCCCGGGGAGGTCCTGTGGTCCGGGGAATGGGGGCCAGAGAAGTCACACTGGCTTCCCGGAACCAGGGGTTTCTATAGCTTTGGAAGAGCAAGGAGTGGCTGGGTGTTCTAATTGGCTGCGGGGGAGTGGGATGGAGACGGGGCGGGCTGTTATTGCTGGGTAGGTTGTAGGGCGGGTTTTCCTAATGCAAGATCCAGCCAGGGTTGCATCAGCTGGGGCTGTCCGGAGGGCTGTGTGCAGAGCTAGGTGCCGAGTGCAGAGGCGGGTGTCCAGTGCAGATTCTGGTGCCCAGTGCAGAAGTGGGCGTTGGGGAAGCCACGTGGGGGCGCTAGGTGCCGAGTGCAGAGGTTAGTGCCCAGTGCAGAGGCGGGTGCCGAGTGCAGAGGTTAGTGTCGAGTGCAGAGGTTAGTGCCCAGTGCAGAGGTTAGTGTCGAGTGCAGAGGTTAGTGCCCAGTGCAGAGGCGGGTGCCGAGTGCAGAGGCAGGTGCCGGGTGCAGAGGTTAGTGTCAAGTGCAGAGGTTAGTGTCGAGTGCAGAGGCAGGTGTCGGGTGCAGAGGCGGGTGCCCGGTGCAGAGGCACGTGCCGGGTGCAGAGGTTAGTGCCGAGTGCAGAGGTTAGTGTCGAGTGCAGAGGCAGGTGTCGGGTGCAGAGGCGGGTGCCCGGTGCAGAGGCACGTGCCGAGTGCAGAGGTTAGTGCCGAGTGCAGAGGTTAGTGCCCAGTGCAGAGGCGGGTGCCGAGTGCAGAGGTTAGTGCCGAGTGCAGAGGTTAGTGCCCAGTGCAGAGGCAGGTGCCGAGTGCAGCGGTTAGTGTCGAGTGCAGATCCTGGTGCGGACTTTCCAGGCGCGGAGAGGGATGGGCGTGTCTGAGCTCCCGGCTAGGCAACCAGCCTTACAGGTAGTATTCCCTTGCGTGGATATGCCACAATTTGTTTTTTTTTTTTTTTTTTCATTTGTCTGTTTTTGGACATTTGAGTTGTTTCCAGTGTTTGGCTATTACAAACGAAGTTTATAAACTTTCTAGTATAAGTCTTTTTGTGAATGAATTTTAGTTTTGTTGAGTAAATATCTTGGCATAGAATGGCTGGGTCTGGCTGGCCACAGTGGCTCACACCTATTCCCAGCACTTTGGGAGGTCAAGGCAGGTTGAGCCCAGGAGTTTGAGAGCAGCCTAGCTGTCTCTCACAGCGAGACCCTATCTCTACAAAGAAATAATAGCTGGGTATGGTGTTGCACACCTGTGGTGCTCGCGGCTGCTCGGGAGGCTAAGATGAGGGGATCGCTAGAGTCCCAGGAGTCCCATGAGGTGGGGTGGGGGCATGCAAAGATTGCAGTGAGCTGAGATCATGCCACTGCACTCCAGCCTGGGTGACTCAGTGAAATTCTGTCTCAAAAAAAAAGAAAGAAAGAAAAAAGAAAAAAAGAATTGCTGGGTCAGAAGGTATGTATACAATTATAAAATGAAAAGAAATTGCCAGAATGTTTTCCTAAGAGGTTGGACCATTTTCCAGCTGTACACAGGGCTCTGCTCGCTCCACATCCTGACCAACTTTAGCTGTTGTCAGTCTCCTTAATTTTCACCACCCTAGTGGGTGAGTGAGAACTCATTGTGGGTTTAATTTGCATTTCCCTGATGATTCATGATGTTGGGCACTTTTTCACATGCTTATGAATTTTGACAAATGTATACACATGTGTAATCCACACTCCAGTTAAGAGAATAATTCCATCCCCCCCAGGCAGTTCCCTTGTGCCTCTTTCCAGCCAGTCCCCATTCCCATGCTCGCATCTCTCAGGAGCTCTTCTTTTGTGGTCTGTTCAAATATTTTGCTCATTTTTAAACCGGGCTTTTGTTGTTGTTGTTCTTATTGGATTTAGAGCATATTAACTTTCCATATAACAATAACCTTTACATACCATTCCTATTTGTGTGCATAGCAATTGTTTTCTGTTATTTTCAATAAATATAATATCCCTTCCTGTACCTTTTTCCTACTAGAAAGCTAGAAACTGCGGTTTTTTTTTTTTTTTTTTCCAAGACAGAGTCTCGCTCTGTCATCCAGACTGGAGTGCAGTGGTGCAAACTCGGCTCACTGCAACCTCTCCCTCCCAGGTTCAAGCAGTTCCCTGCCTCAGCCTCCCAAGTAGCTGGGATTACAGGTGTTTGCCACCACACCCGGCTAATTTTTTGTATTTTTAGTAGAGACAGGGTTTCACCATCATGGCCAGGCCATCATCCTGACCTCATGAAACGGTATTTTAAATTGTCAGAAGTCTCTTTCCATTCCAAGACAGTTTTAAGAATTCTCATTTTTGGTGGCTATTCAAATTTGGCAAAATTTTGTCTGTCACTATAAAACCTCAAGGGACACCTCAAGTCCAAATCATGCTTCAGTCTGCTGTCTTGAAACAGAGGAGAAAACAAGCCTCCTTAGGTTTGTAGTCCCACCCAGTACCTACTCCACTGGCTGGCATGGTGGTCAATATCTGCTCTTTGCCAGGCGTGAAGTGGCTCACACCTATAATCCTAGCAGTTTGGGAAGCCGAGGTGGGTGGATCACCTGAGGTCAGGAGTTCGAGATCAGGCTGACCAACATGGTGAAACCCCTTTTCTACTAAAAATATATAAGAAAAAATTAGGTATGCTGGCGCGCATCTGTAATCCTGGCTATTTGGGAGTCTGAGGCAGGAGAATCACTTGAACCTGAGAGGTGGAGATTGCAGTAAGCCAAGATTGTGCCACTGCATTCCAGCCTGGGTGACAAAGTGAGATTCTATCTCAAAAAAAAAAAAAAATCTGTCTCTCTCTACATATATATATATATATACAATTATACATACACATACACTTTTTTATTTTTTGAGACAGAATTTTGCTCTTGTTGCCCAGGCTGGAGTGCAATGGCATGATCTCAGCTCACTGAAACCTCCACCTCCCGGGTTCAAGCGATTCTCCTGCCTCAGCCTCCCAAGTAGCTGCGATTACAGGCATGTGCCACCACGCCCTGCTAATTTTGTATTTTTAGTATAGAGACGGGGTTTCTCCGTGTTGGTCAGGCTGGTCTGGAATGGCCAACCTCAGGTAATCCACCCACTTTGGCCTCCAAAGTGCTGGGATTACAGGTGTGAGCCCCAGTGCCCGGCCTCTCTATAGTTCTTTGTATATTGCTCTCATTTACTATTTCCTGTAGTGTGGTCTGTTTCCTGAAATCCAATCTGTTGAGAAGTTTTACTTCATAATGTACAACAGAACCATGGGTCTATCCTCTTATTTAAGACCCCTCCTGCAAAGACTCCATATTTCTGCCCGCTTTGCCTTCTAAGGAATTGAATGGCAACAGCTTGGAGCTGGTAAGGAGTAGTAAGGACTGTGCCAGGAACCAAAATGATCGAGGCGGAGAGACTTCCAGAGGCCAGTCAAGGCAGGTAAGCACCTGCAGACTATGCACAGGGTTCAAGGAAGCCAGAAAAGACGGGTTCTGTGTCTGAGGCCCACAGGGGGACCTAGGGTGCTGAAGTGTGGGCAGCAAGACTCAGGCGCTCTGCTGCTTTAGACATCCGTGGAGCTCCAAGTGGTGAGCACGCCCACAGCCTCTTCTGGGAAAGTGGGCCCAGGCAGTTCTTTCTGCACAGTTGAGAGGGCCTGTAAATTAAAGCAGGAGCCCCTCACCAGATGATTGAAGCAGGGGTTGGCATCGAAGCCAGGGCCTGACCAATCAGGGGGCTTCCTAGCGTTAGTGACCAATCAGCTCAGGCAGCTCATTTTTGCCGAGGTCATTCAGAGAAGAGCAGAGTGAACTCAATGCCTGAGGCCCTGGAGCTGCCATTATATTTAGGTAACAGAGAAAACTTTGTTGCAGTTCTCCAAAACACCTGTTGTATAGTCTGGATGGGGCTTAGATGGTACAGTGGTGCTCCTTGTTCCCCCTGCCATCTGAATTGTAACGACGACATTTGGAACACTGGCCAAAGGTGACAGGGGACACCTGACTTATGTTTCTGGGAAGTGGATGCTCAGTCAGTGAACTCGCCAGAACTGGTCTGAAAGGTGGGTGGATCCGAGGCAACAGGCAGTGACTATCATCTGTTCCCAGTTAGATCAGAAAAGTGAGGGCGTGGGGTTGCAGGGAGGTGGGCAGCCCTCAAAAGGAGAGGCCAATAATCTCCACAGACTCAGAGAAGACAAGCAGAAGCCAAGACAGCCAGTATCTCTGTGGACATCCAGAAGCACTGGAACAGAAAGATCGGGCTCTGCTGCCTGCCCCACCAGCAGCTTAAAAATACTTCCTTCCATATATATGCTCAGGACCCTGAAGAGCAAAGCCCGGAGCTGTGCTGTCCAATATGATATCTGCCTGTGTCTCTTTACATTTAAATTAATTAAACAGAATTAAAAGCTTCATTCCTAGGCGAGGTGCAGTGACTCACGCCTGTAATCCCAGCACTTTGGGAGACCAAGGCGGGCAGATCACTTGAAGTCAGGAGTTTGAAACCAGCCTGGCCAAGGTGGTGAAACCCCGTCTCTACTAAAAATACAAAAATTAGCTAGGCATGGTGGTACACACCTGTAATCCCAGCTACTCAGGAGGCTGAGGCAGGGGAATCACTTGAACCCAGGACAACAGAGGTTGCAATGAGCCAAGATTGTGCTACTGCACTCCAACCTGGGCGACAGAGCGAGACTCCGCCTCAAAAAAAAAACAGCTCTATTCCTTAGTCTCGCTAGCTGCACTGCAAGTGCTCCATGGCTGGGCACAGTGGCTCATGCCTGTAATCCAAGCACTCTGGAAAGCTGTGGTGGGAGGATTGCTTGAGTTCAGGAGTTTGAGACCAGCCTGAGCAACCTAGTGAGAATCTGTCTCTACAAAAACAAAACTAAAATAAAAAATTAGCCAGGCAGTTACTCGAGGGGCTGAGTTGAAAAGATAATTTTTGCCCAGAAAGTAGAGGCTGCAGTGACCGAAGATCACCCCACTGCACTACAGCCTGGGCAACAGAGCAAGACCCTGTCTCTAAAAATTAATTAAGAAAATACAGGAAAGTTAGAGTGGGAAAAATAAGGGCTATTTTCTACCCTTTTCTTTTTCTACCCTTTTCATCTTCTCAACCTGCTGGGACCACGTGTGGTCCACTGATAAGCAGCTGATGAACCTCCTCTCTTGTCCCCTGCCTGATAATCCACTTCTCCTGAGGAGGATGGCTGCCCCTCCTTCCTGGACCCCAGAGCCTGGAACTGGGGAATTGTTCTTCGTTCCACATTACTGCTTCCATGGCCTTTCCCTCCTCCTTCAAAGAGGCATGAGTGCCTCTTCATTGCTGCAATTGGCCTCCGCCTGAATGAGGACTTTAGCTTTGATTCATTATCTTTTTTTTTCTATTACTATTCCCATTATCATTCTCTGCAATGCCAACAGTCTCCAGGATGAACTGTCCAGTACCTCAGCCTCTCCATTCTGCAACCTCCTCATCTCCATGGAGGTTGGCCCTTCTATCCTAGGAGACACCTGCTTCCATGGTCATGTCCTTGACCTCACCAACACCGCACCACTCTCCACTCAATTCAACTCACCCACCTCGATGCTCCCACCCCGGCAACCCTTCAGCCCCAGTGCTTCTCCGTCTGTTGACCTTCCCCACCTTCTCACTATCAGTGCTGACTCACTTCCCTCCCTAGCCAGCATAGAGTGCATGGTCCATCCTTAGAGGCTTCTAAACACCCTGTCCTCTACTGCCTGTGCTTTACTCAATAGAATCATCTGACTAGTTAACGCAACTGCCTGCCTCCCCCATGCCTGCACCCATGCTTATGGGCCTCCCTTTAGTCATGCTCACCTGTCTCAAATGAGCGGGCATTTAGCCCTCCTGTGCCTCCCGGGTGTACTTGTTTTCCTGCCCCCAAAACAACTCTCATGCCTCCTATCTCTCCTCAGACTTCCCCCTCCCATTCTGCCCCTCTGTGCCCCCATCTCCCACTGATGACCTTGCCTCACGTTTCCTTCAAAAGTCAACAGGAACTCTCCCATCTTCCATCCACCACATCTGCCCACCTACCTGTACCTACAGCCTTTCTCCTACTCTCTTGTCGTGAAGGATGAAGTGTCCTGTCCTTTCCCAAAGGCTAAACTTCTATTTATGTACTAGAACCCATGCCTCTGATTTTCTCCAAGTTTCTTCCCCTCTCTCCTCGTATCATTGTTGCCTCCCTCTGTGCTGGATCACTCCTATCAGCATGCGTGCATGCATACCCTATATCTCTCGACACTTCTAGAAGGTGGAGAGCAGAGAGGTGGTTAGCCTAAGATCACACAGGCCTCCTGGCTCTAGCCAACTGTGTTGCCTCTTCCTATTTTTCAAGCATTGAAAGGAGCTGCTGTTAATCTTTTTTTTTTTTTTTTTTTTTTTTAGACAGAGTCTCGCTCCGTCAAGCAGGCTGGAGTGCCATGGGATGATCTTGGCTGACTACAACCTCTGCCTTCTGGGTTCAAGCGATTCACCTGCCTCAGCCTCGTGAGTAGCTGGGACTACAGGAATGCACCATCACACCCAGCTAATTTTTGTATTTTTAGTAAAGACGAGATTTCACCGTGTTAGCCAGGCTGGTCTCGAATTCCTGATCTCGTGATCTGCCTGCGTTGGCCTCCCAAAGTGCTGGGATTACAGGCATGAGCCTGGCCTCCTGTTGATCTTTCAAAACATCTAGTGTTCGTCTCTCCAGAAGTAGAGATTCATTATCCTTGTTCCTGAGGTTCGAAACATTTTTGTTGCAAGACATCTGTTCCCAGGGACTATGGAGAGCCTGGTTTTGTCACAGGCTTGGAAGTCTGGAGAACTGCAGAAATGAGTGGGAGGACCGTGCTGGGCCTGAGAGCTGGATTCTTGAGAAAAGGTGTGAAAGTAATAAAGCCAAGATTTGGGTGAGATGAATCTTGCCGCAGTTCGCTGTAGGCTGCACAAGACCTAAAAATTGAGCAAACAGCTCTATACATTAGACCAGGAAGCTACGGGTTCTAATACCAGCTGGTGTCTCCCTGGCTCTGTGACCTTGAGCAACTTAACATAATGTCTCTGAACATCAGTTTCTTCATCTTGAAAGTAGAAATCATAATAACTACTTCAAGTAGAATTCTGCTGTGAGAATTAAATGAGATCATGTGTGTCAAACTCTGGGCATATAAGGGGCACTCAATACAGATTAGTTTACCTCCACTTCCTTATTGAGCCAGCTGGATTACCCAAGCAATTGTGGGTGTGTATAGACCAGGCTATTGGTCTACGCATTGAGACCTCAGAAAGTGATTTTGCAAATTCTCCATTAAAAAACACTTCTGCCTCACGACAGAGTATGTCTCCCACATTGACCCTTCCTACTGCCACTGCAGAGTTTTGGCAGGGGAATGCTTTACTTTGTGTTCAAAATCGATGTGACTATACGCCCCAGGGCTATGAGGGAAATAATACAAAAAACTATCGACTAAGACTGTGAAAGTCATTTACTCTGCATCACTGTTTTTATAGGACACAGAGGTGACTTGGCGATTACCCAGCTAGTCAGTTTCAGAGCTAGGATGAGAATCCAGGTCTCCTGACTCCTGAGCGCCTCACCAAAATGTGTAACACCTGCAGAAGGCCATCAGCAAGATTTAGGATACTCCCAGAGGGCAAATCCATTGCTTTTTATAACCAAGATAGTCCATGGTCTGTATCATGACTGTGGTGGTTGATACGAAGAAATTATTTAATGGATACAATGTATATTATTCAGATGATGGTTACCCTAAAGCCCCAGACTTCACCACTGTGCAATACATCCATGTAACAAAACTGCACTTGTACCCTTTACATTTATAAACAAACAAAAAACAGAGGATTCAGCTAATGTAAATTTTTAAAGGTAAGGGAGGAAAACTTCCAAGAGGCTTGTCTCAATTACCAAGGGCCATTTAAAATTTTGTTTTCTCCTTGTTACAAAAAATATTTGGGTTGCCTGGGCTTCTTTAGTATACTTTTTTTTTTTTTTTTTTTTTAAAAAAAAAAATAGCAATTTTCACTTTCCACTGCTCTTTCCTATCTGGTATGGTTCGGACATACATCTCCTCCAAATCTCATGTTGAAATGTGACCCCCAGTGTTGGAGGTGGGGCCTGATGGGAGGTGTTTGAGTCGGGGAGGCAGATCCCTCGTGATTGGCTTAGTGCCATCCCCAAGGTAATGAGTGAGTTCTCACTCTGAGTTCACACAGAAAACTGGTTGTTTAGAAGAGCACGGCACCTCCCCCTTCTCTCTTGCTCCGTTACTTGCCACGTGATGGGCCTGTTCCTGTTTCACCTCCACCATGAGTAAAAGCTCCCTTCACCAGAAGTTGAGCAGATACCAGGACCACGCTTCCTATATAGCCTGTAGAACCATGAGCCAATTAAAACACATAATAAATAACCCAGCTTCAGGCATTACTTTCCTTTTCTTTCTTTTGAGATGGAGACTTGCTTGCTCTGTTGCCCAGGCTGGAGTGTAGTGGTGCAATCATAGCTCACTGCAGTCACGACCTCCTAGGCTCAAGAGACTCTCTCACCCCAGCCTCATGAGTAGCCAGGACTGCAGGGGCACATCACTATGCCTGGCTAATTTTTGTATTTTTTATAGAGACAGGGTCTCATCATGTTGCCCAGGCTGGTCTCTAACTCCTGGCCTCAAGCAATCTGCCTGCCTCAGCCTCCCAAAGTATTGGGATTACAGGCATGAGCCACCATACCCGGCCAGGCATTTCTTTTGAGTGAGGTAAGAACAAATCCATACACCATCTCTCCATCTTCTCACAACCTGTGAGATACACAGGTAGCTATTATCATCCCCTTTCTACAAGAGGTGTAAAAGACATGTGGACCCAGATTTGAATTCCACTTGCCATCTGTGTGACGTTGGGCAGGTCAGTATTATCTTCCTCACTAGGCTGTTGTGGCTATTGAGTTCAATGCAGCATTTCCCAAACTTCCCTCATGATAAGAATCCTCTGGGTATTGTTAAAATTACAAATTCTTGCAGGGCACGGTAGTTCACACCTGTAATCCCAGCACTTTGGAAAGCTGAGGCAGGTGGATCATGAGGTCAGGAGATTGAGACCATCCTGGCCAACATGGTGAAACCCCATCTCTACTAAAAATACAAAAATTAGCTGGACATGGTGGCGTGTGCCTGTACTCCCAGTTACTTGGGAGGCTGAGGCAGAAGAATTGCTTGAACCAGGCAATCCGAGTTTGCAGTAGTTGAGATTGCACCACTGCACTTCAGCCTGGCGACAGGGTGAGAATCCATCAAAAAGAAAAAGAAAAATTATGAAATCGTGGGCGCTAGTCCAGGGCTACTGATCTAGAATTCCCAGGGGCGAGGCCTGGCAACCTGACAGGCCCCAGGGATTATCAGGGAAATTTGGGAAACACTAGTTTGATTTTTATAAAGCATTTATTGTTGTGTCTGGCACGAAGCAGTCAATATTCATTGAGCACTCATATGGGTTCAGTGTTTGAAATGTGGGTAATAATGATTACTAGATAGGGTTATGATGAAACACAAGAAAAATAATGTATGGTGCCCAGCAAACAGTAAGTTCTAAGTATCTGTTGGAGTCCTCACTTCATTGTACTCATCAGGACTCCCAGGACGAGAGGGGATCACCTGGAGGCTTCCTGGTTCTCTGTCCTGGCTTCATTCTCAGGCAGGCTCTTTCCAAGGGCTGTGCCTCCTTAACTCCAGGCCTCCATCCTCTGGCCCAGCACCTCCCATAGGAAGATCGTTGTTTTCTAGATTCTAAGGACCAAGCCTCATTTAACCAATTTGGGCTCCAGGTACTTCCTTGTACCAGTCACTGTGGTTAAGATTTAGACTAGGCTGATTGGCCAAGACAAAATAACTTGCTTACCTAAGACCTAGAGGGATGGGGGCCAGCCCATCTGAACTTTGGGAATGGAGAATGCTCCATATCCATGTGAGTCCTTCCAATGGTCCCTTGGAGTTGTTGCTAGGCCAAGAAAAACGGGTGGCTGGCAGGCAGCCCCACGGACGTTCCTTGTGTCAGCTCCCCAGTTCAGTCAGCCGGCAGCCTCCAGATGCCCCAATGAGTGCGGAACTTCCGACAGTCTCTCCTCTGCTAGCACGGGGCCTCAGTCAGATGACCCAGCCTTGGACCTACCCTCATCTGTGCAACCATCTCCAGCCCCCTCCTTGGCCTGTTCACCCTTGGGCCAGCCTGCCCCCAGGGGCCTGTCCAAGGGCTGGACCAGCGACTTAGAGCTGCTGTTGTCCAAAGCTGCTTATTAGGGACCCACTGTGGGAATCCTTCCAACCATGAACAATGAGTTTCTAAACCAGGATAAAAACAGCCTTTGCAAGTCAGCAAATGAGACAAACTGAATTGCTCAACGCCCCCCCTTCCCTCATCTGCCCGGTACTTTTAACATAGTGGCTAAGACCAACGTCTCTGGAGTCAGAAGGATGTAGTTTTGAGGCCCTTCACTTACTAGCTGGGCTAGTTGTCTCACTTTCGAGCCTCGATTTCCTCTGTGAAATCCATGAAGATTAAAGGAGGCAATGGATGGAAAGCACATGACACACAGTAGCTCATCATCAAGAAGCATCGTCATTTACTGTTCTCCCAGGCACTGGTCTGCACCAGGAAATGCATAGCCCTTCAGTGGTGATCAGTGTCAGACAGGACAATGTCAGGGAGCCAAATCCACTGTGAATATCAAGAACCTATGATGCATTCCAATGCTACATAAAATACACACACAGCCATGGCACTCACTATATCCTGTTCACTTAAGTCTTCGCTGTTTTATTCCTGGAAGACACACTGCACCGTCTGTCTTGTCACTGCAGCTGGCCTTCCCCCACCCAAACAGTACAGCCGTGTGTAAGGTGCAGAAGCCCAGGGATGGGAGTCCTGGGTTCCAGGCTTGGCTGTCACTCCCTTGCGGTGCCACCCTGGGCACGTCACTTGCCTTCTCTGGGCTTTGGTTTCCTCTTTGGTCAAATAACAGGGTTGCACAGGGTGACTCAGGAAAAGTTCTTCCCTCTCCAGGGTTTGTCTTGTGGCATTTACTAGCACACTGAAACTTCCATCGCTGAAGCCGTGATGGTCAAGGGTGAGTAATTACTCCAACACGGCTCACTCACACGGTGGTCTGGTCTGGGGAGCAGGAGTCAGGATGTGGGAGGCACTTAAGGGTAAGAGGGCTGGCTCTGGAATCGCACACCTGGTTAATTCCTGATGGCGCTCTTCTTCCTGGCTCAATGACCTTGAGTGTTACCCTATAAGCCACCTGTTTAGCAAGGGTAATGGCACCTCCGTAAGGCGGCTGTGATGATTTGGTAAGATTAATGAGATGCTGCATTTGAAGCAAAGGGCCTGGCACAGAGCAAGAGCTCAGGTAAGGTCAGCTCTGCCCTTCTCTCCTCTCCTTTGTCTGAGCTTTCTGAGCTATTCCTAAGTTCCATGGAATGAAAATAGCTCCACACAGGCATGGGTTTCATGCCAATTCTACTTCTTCCAAGTTTCTTGACCTGTTTTGTCTGTTAAATGGGCATAGGATCTTCCTCAAAGGTTGATGTGAATGCTTGGCATGATGAATACAGAAAGGGTTCTTCTCCCTGAAGCCCACTGACAACCCATTCACCACCTTCCATTTTTCCCTACATTGTGTAGTTGTCTTTGTGAGACAGGTTCTACGCCTGTCGCCCAGGCTGGAATGCAGTGGGGTCATCACAACTCACTGCAGCCTTCACTTCCCTCGCTCAAGTGATTCTCCTGCCTCAGCCTCCCAAGTAGCTGGGACTGAAGGCATGCACCAATACACTGGACTAATTTCTGTATTTTTTGTAGAGATGGGATCTCACTATGTTGCCCAAGCTGGTCTCAAACTCCTGGGCTCAAGCGATCCATCCGCCTTGGCCTCCCCAAGTGCTGGGATTACAGGCATGAACCACTGCACCTGGCCTGTAGCATTTATTGCTGTATCTATTAGTCACCTGATTCTTAAAGGCCCATGGAGGGAAGTTAGTGCCAGAAACCAGAGTATCTCTCAATTCACCCCACTCCCTTGTTCTTTCACTCTGAGAAGAACAAGAACATGCCTATCTAGTTCATTCTCACAGCCCGGATGCTTAGCACAGCACTTGGCCCAAAGGAGGTCACCTCTCCATCCCATGCTTAGAGCCACAGGCAGCTTCCTCCAAAGGGTAGTAGATGCCAGGGCACCGCCCGGAAGGTGAAGTGGGTCACAGGCTCTTCTGAAAGCACTTTACACTGCAGGAATCACACAGTAACTATAAGACATTGTAAGGAACTAGGCCTTGCTATGGGGTTCAAAGCTGTAAAGAATGAATACGTAAGAATGAGTATATGTGTATATGTATAAACAACCACAGTAAATTAGCTTAACGCTATGGAAAACATAATGGAACCTTGTACACGAGCCTCATCGATCTTTTAGCTTTTGGTCTGACGACTCTACTACTTCACTATGAGTTTGTACTAAGAAATCCACAAAAAGTATGAATAAGTTGTAATATAACAATATCCGCTACAGTGGTAAGTTGTACATAACTAAAACGTCTAACCATTTGGTTAGAATTAAGTAAATCAGAATATAGTTGACGGACTACGATGTAGCCATTTAAGATACACGCTTTTGAAAATTAAAGATACAGGGAAATGATTATAATACTGTTAAGTAACAAAATAAAACACCATATGTAAACCTCTGGGTTTGCGAAATAACTTGTTTTATACATTCCTGAGTTTTAACCATACATTCTTTTTACAACATGACAAACAAAACAATGAAAGATATTCAAAACAAGGTTCCAAGGTTGGCCTAACTTGATTGTTTGGGTATTTGTTTTTTCAGTAACTCTGTAACTTTTTTAAATGAAGCTTTTAATGAAGACACACCACCGAGTCCTGCTTTAAGACCAAAAGTACCCAAACTTAGTATCACATTATATATATGTATCTTAAGAAAAGCTATTCTATTAGGTAACAAAAATGAAGTTTCCCCCTCACCTAGCAGTTCATCTGGAATGCATCTTGAAAAGATCAATGGCCTGTTGGACTCAAAGAAGCCATCCCCAAAAAAATTGTATAAAAAGATTTATTGAAATTTATCAATGACAAACAGACATAAAACTCAAAGTTTGGCTCTTCTGAGGGGCAGGAGAAAAACTGGTGCAGATGTTCTTTTATACAGATGAAACATGGGTTCAGAAATTACACGTCACTTCTAAAGCAACCAGAAGAGGGACACAAAAGCAACCCTGTACATTCACTAGGAATTTGCAGTCATTTCAGATTTCCACTAGGTAAGAAAATACAATTTTGCGTTAGTTTTTCCGTGCTCGGGTGTATGAAAAAAAAACCCAGCCGACATGCAGCAACGTCTCCAGCGCTTAGGTCTATAAAAATGTTCTAAGCACAGAAGTACATGTGGAAGAATTCTCTCATCATTTTTGTAAAACAAAGCGTTCTAATATTTTACAGAACAAGATAGGACAGTTTTTGTTTTTCTTTTAAAGAAGTTGAAGTTTGAGGGTTTGTTTCTTCTCTTTTAATTATAATTACCAAATAAATCCATTTTCCTTGTAACTCACAAGCCTGCCGTTTTCAGCTCTCTGGCTCATAAGCTCTCAAGAGTCACATCAGAGTCCTCTTTGTAGAGCGAAGCCCACCACCATCTGTGAAGGGGAAAAGGGATGAGAGATGGGGAATGTCCCCAAACCAGTGCCAAAATACGCCTTTAGGTTGCTATTTACAAACCAGGGCGTTGGATGCCTCTAGCAGGCCCGAGAAAAGCAGATCATATGAACCACAGCAAAAGATATGGCTGGGGCTCAGCCCCTCCTCGGCGTTGAGACCAGCCACGGCCTTCTACCCAACCCAAGAGACTTGGGAAATACCAGGAGACGTAAGAGAACTCCAAACCATCCTCTTTGAGAGTCAGGAACAAATGCTCATTTAGTGTGTACTTAGCTATGGCATTTACAGGGACAAAAACCGGACACAAAGAAAAAGTAGGGGGAAAAAATAAAGAGTGGCAGTAAAAATAGTATTTTATTCCACCCCCTCCCGCCCTCCCTCCCCCCACAACCCCCAGTACACTTTTCCCCTCTCGTTCCCACAGCAACGTTACAATCAGAAAAAAATAAGTTTCAGGGGGCAGGATTGGAGGGGGGGAGGGGATATGGGTAAAAACAGTCAAATCACAATAGGAATTTTTCAAAATAGGTTATTCCACTTAGTCATCATCTTCTCCCTCATCTTCAGGTTCTCGTTTTCGCTTCTGACCCCTTTCTTCTTCTGGAAGAGTAAGAAAGTGGCGTTTAGATTAGTTATTCATCCTGCCTCTTTAACTTAACCCACCCATTGAGAAAAGCCAGGGGACCACATGACTAGCAAGCTGTGCCATTCGGGGAAACTGAGGCAAGGCATCTGCACAGCTGGAGTGGGGGGCCTGCAGTCTTTAACAGGAGTGTCCTGCCTACTACCAGGGGCCCTGGGGTCTAAGCCATCTGAGGTCAAAGTGAAAGGGCCAGGCTGCTACCAGCTGAGAGTAAAAAGGCTGCCATACCACCAAGCTCTTCTTCATCTTCCTCGTCATCTACCTCTCCATCATTATAACCTTCTTCATCCTCCTAGGAGAAAAGACAGACACGAGAACATTGGAAATGCCCTGGCCTTGGGACATGCTGAGGAAGCCACACAGAGCACAAAAATGCCAGGATCACCTCCAGCCTCTCAAGAGCCCCCACCAAGACTTGACATCTCAAGAAGTATGTAAAGCAGAGGTTCTTAATTTATTTCGGATCAAGGACCCATGTGGGAGTCTGCAGAAAGTTGCACTCCTTCTCCAGAAAATGTGTGCATCATTTATAATATTTGCAAGCAGTTTCAAGGGGTTATGGATTCCATCCCCAGGTTAAGAACTCTGATCTGAAGTCCCTGTAAGGCAGGCAGCTTTCCAGTCTGCACGTTCTCTGAGGAGAACGAGTTCCTGAGCAGACTCCCTGCTGTGCAAAGTAGGCCATCCTTTCCTGCATCTGTCCTCAATCTAGTTTTGGCTTCAAGGGAAGACCCCAGTTTCAGGAAATCCAGATTCTGTGGGCAAGTCCAATGTCACCTGACCCAGCCCTTTCCCTAGCTTGCAAACTTGGATCACCTGGAGGGGAGGGAAGGGGAAGAAAAATTCAAAGCCCTGAGGACATCATTCCCAACCAGCCTGAGACTCAGTAAGGTGTTCGGCTTTCGTTCTCAACACAGGGCCTTGCTTTCCTCTGCTCCTGAAGGTATACGCTAGTTAAATCTCTGCTTGCTAAACCTGGTTCCTGAAGTTTAAAAGAACTTGGTGACAGACTTCTTTTTGTCAAGGGAAATATTCTTTTTAAATGTCGCCAAAGAGTTCTCTCATCAGTCTGTTTGCTAAGGTTCTGGGTTTTTTTTTTTTTTTTTTTGCATGTATAAGCTCTCCTTTACTGAAAGCTGGAAATATGCAGATGGTCAGTGATATAATTTAAAAAAAAAAAAAAAAAAAAAAGCCCACAAAAAGCCCCCAAACCCCACATGCTGCACGCCTGTAACAGGAAGAGGAAGATGAAACAGCTATCAGCCAATGTAACTTACTGCCCTCTTCTAGGCGAACCTGTTTTACTAAGATTTTATTTGTAAAATACTCACAATATTCTTTAGAGATGAGGCTAAGAGTCCAGACCTCAGGAGAAGACAAACCCAGCAGCACAACTAAACACAGACCAAGCTCATCTCACCAGCTATTTTTTTTTTTTTTTAGACTGAGTCTCACCCTGTCGCCCAGGCTGGAGGGCAGTGGCGACTTCTCGGCTCACTGCAACTTCCGCCTCCCCGGTTCAAGTAATTCTCGTGCTTCAGCCTCGAGTAGCTGGGATTACAGGCACCCACCACCATGCCCAGCTAATTTTTGTATTTTTAGTAGAGATGGGGTGTTGCCATGTTGCCTAGGCTGGTCTCAAACTCCTGACCTCAAGTGATCCGCCCGCCCTGGCCTCCCAAAGTGCTGGGATTACGGGCGTGAGCCACCGCACCCGGACTCCGCTTTTCTATTGTCATTGGCTGTGTCTCTCGAGCCTGGGCCGGCTGACTGGAAGACACTATCTGAGTGAGTCCGTGTGGCGAGCGGATGTACCTGCATCCTCCATGGAGGGAGGCAGGAAACTGGAGGGGGAGTTGGGAGGGGACACAGGCACCCTGTCCAAACTATTGTCACTTGAAAGCCCTCCAGGTCTAACTTTTGCAATTAGCAAGAGTTGATTTAGAATTTTGAGCAAGTCATAGAAAATGACTCTGCTACAGAGAGACTCAGAACATACAAACACAAAACCCAACACACAGTGCCAGGAACCTGGAGGAGGGTGTGAACGCCTACAATAAGCAGTCAGACACTTACCCCTTTGTCAGACACTGTCCTCAAGCATCTTACTTACACTTCACTTTATCCTCTTAACAACCTGTGAGAAAGCTATCATGATCCCTGTCTTACAAGTAAAGAAATAGGCTCAGAAAGGTCAAGTAAATCGTCCAGGGACACACAGCTAGCGAATGGCAGAGCTGGGACTCGCCCCCTCACAGACCTTGTTAAAAAACTGGGAACCAGCCAGTCTGTTTAGGAAAATGGCCAACTCCTGACGCTCTATTTCCACAGTGTCACTCTGTGATTCGGGACCCAGCAGTGTTATCCTGCTACCTATCAGTTCAAGGCAGTCTTTGGTTTTCTCTAACACACAGTTTAAGTGCTCAATGAATCTCGTAATTAGCATATGAATGCAAAAAGCAGAAAAATGGGGCCATGCGTTCTGTGCTTCTTCACACAGAAACAAAGGCCAGGTCTACCACAGCAGGTTGAGTCCCTGCCTCCAAAACCCTCTTGCCCTCTTCCCCTCCCCAGAGCTTTTATGAGTCTGGCCTCCCCAGCACCAGCCCAGTGAAAGGCTCTGAAACAGACTCACTGCACTACCCACCCCGGGGGCGCAACTTTCCTAACCAGGGCTCCAGAGCTGCCAAGGCTGATGACAGAGGCATTCAGTGGGGCTGCCTCAAAGGGGCAGATGGTGGCCCTGCCCTGCCCACCCCGGCCTCCTTACCTCCTCCTCTCCACTCACGTCCTCCTCTTCACCTTCCTCCTCCTCATCCTCGTCCTCCTCGTCTTCCACTACCTGAGCATCTTCATCATATTCCTCCTCTGTGCAATCGAAATGGGGAATGGAAACAGAACTAGTGAGGAGCTGGCTTTGTGCCCACACAGCACAGGCCCCTGTGGTGCCTTCAGTGTGGGGCCCATGACCCTCCCACACCCACCTAAGCCCAAAGACGGAACACACTACCTCTCATGCAAACAGTGCTGACGTAATTAAACACATCCTAAAGTGGTGCCAAAGGTAAGCCCCCTCCCAAGTGTTAGAAATGTGAAAGACCGCTTCTGGAGATCTCTCACGCTGAGACCTCCAGGCAACTGTCCGAGCAGAGCAACAAGTTCTGGGCCCCGGGAAACTGGCAAGGCCAATTCACTTAGAAAGGGCACCTAGGCCAAACACCTCACGTTAAAGGTGAGAGATCTGAGGCACAGAGGGAACTGACTTGTTCAAGGTCACACATCAAGTCACTGGTTGAGCTGGGCCTAGGGGACCTGGTCCCAGGACTGCCAGTTTTGGCTGCCGTCTGCCACATTGTGAGATCCCCACCAAGGCAAACATGGTCTCTGAGTATCTTGCAAAACACTCCCAACTGAACAAGGAAAACCAAAATCCTGTATCTGAATTAATCAAGCAAGTGTCTCCATCCTCAACTTTATCTGGCCACGAAGACCCACGGGAAAGCTGCACTGTGTGGCAAGGGAGGGGGGAGGAAATGGGAGAACTCCCTTCTTTTCCCTCCTTCCTTCCTGTAGGCCCCGACTGCACACAACACTGGCAGGGAGCCCAAGAAGCTGCCTGCAGCCCTCCATTTCTCAACACTTGGGGCTCCTGAGCACCTGAGCAGTGCCCCTAAGTATGGGCCTGTGGGCTGCAACCACCAGGGGGCCCCCACAACCCCTCTGGCTCCAGACCTCCTCTCCACTACAGAAATACCTAGATGGGAAAGGCAGGGGTCCTCAGGCCACACCCTCCTCTCTCTATCCCCTCCTTCCCTTCCTGGGAGAGTGTCTAAGTGCAGGTCACACTATAGAAGGACTGTAGAATCCCACTCTGGGGCGGGGGGGAGCTTTGGAAAATACACAAAAATTGAAGTGGGGATTCAGCTGGATGGTTCTAACGGAGTTATTATGCAGCTGGAGACTCTCAGGACAGTTCCGTAAGCATGGGACTCGTGCTCTGTTCTTTCAGGGAAGTCAACCAGTGAGAGATTAGGGACTATGGCAAACAAAGCAGACAGCCCCACTCCCCTCCACAGCTTTGGAAGGAGGGAGCTGCCAGACAGCTGGCCAGCCTACAGCAGCTGGGTGGGGGCTTCCCAACACCCAGCCCACCCCACTCTGTAAAACCAAGGAGGAGGCCCAAGGCCTCAGCTGGGCCCCTGCAGCTCCAGCCCCCCCCCCACCACCCACCATCCTCATCCTCCTCCTCATCATCCAGGCCCTCCACGTAGCCCTCAGCATCCGAGTCAGGGGCCTCCTTGTCGTCCCGGTCATAGCCGTCGAGATATGTGAGTTGCGGGAGGAGCTTGAACACGTTTTCTCGGTAGTCGTTCAGGTTGGTTACCTCGCAATTGAAAAGGTCTAAGCTCTTGAGGTTTTCTAACTTTTTCTGCAAGTGGAAAAACGAAGTCAACAGTAAGTGATTTGCGGGAGGAAGGCGGAGGAACAGCTCCAGCAAACGGGCCAGGGTGTCATGAGACAGTGTGGACAGACCACGACTTCCAGGTGATAGGGAAGCTTAGATTTGGCTCTGCTTAGCCACGGTGTTTGCCCAGACACATCACCTGTGCATTGTGGGCCTCAGTGTCTTCATCCGGAAAATGGGGGGATTGGACTGGAGGATCTTTGAAGCCTTAACCAATGTTAACACTTGCATTCTACAATTACAGCTTCTGTCGTAACAGTGACCGATTGAAATTAACCTGGGGCTTTGTGGGTGCAGGAGCCAAGAGGTTTGCTGCCTGTCCCTGAGACTAAGGGGCCAGAGGGAAACCAAGTCAACCTGAACTAACAAACTAACTCCTTCTGCATCTGATAATGAGGACGAGGAGGGCAGTTAACATAGCACTTCAGGTTCTGAGTCACTTTATCTCACAACCCCTGTATGGCAGAGATAATTATTAGTTCATGTCACAGATGTGGAAATGAAGGGCACGGGACTAGTAGTTCATCAGGCAGCCCAACTTCAGACCTGTGCTCTTACTCTTCGAAATACTGCCTGTCATTAAGAACATGAGGGAAATCTGATGGAGGGTCCCGACTCTGTCCTTAGTTTGCCAAGATGTGCTTTGTCAAAGATTTTTACCAGATGGGTTCTCACCAGTGTTATCCCTGTTTGACAGTAGAGGAAACTGAGGCCCAAGAAGTGAGGGGTCTTACTGACTGCAAGTAACTGAGCTGCATTTTGACTTCCTACCTCATCCACCTTCGAGGTACCAGGTACAAAAAATCCTATCCCAGGCTGAGACCCCGTTCCAAAGGGTGCCAGGTCTAACAAGGGAGTAAAACCACTGCTTCTTGGAGCTACGTTGTTCCCTCTTCGACCCTGCAATTGAGACCTGGGTCATTCTCAGCAGGAGCCAAGGGCAGGGTGGAAGTCTTGACGGTGGTCTGTGTGGGCAAGCCCAGCACCTCCTACCAAAAGCAGCTTCCCACCCCAGGGAGGTGAGGCAACACACTGACAAGCAGGGGTGGGGAGAGCACTGAGACACGTGTGATCTGGGCGGGGGGCAGTGGACAGTGAACGTGGACGTGCCTGATACCTAACGGTGACTGGATCACAGTGTTTTACAAGGATTTTATACATTCAGTCACCCATACACACATACACAGAACTTCAAAGACTTTCCTTTTGCAATGACATTATAAAGCAAGACATCCAGACAGATCAAAATAGTCTGGCTTTCTCCTAAGAGACTAGTGGAAGACCTGAAAAGAAGTTCTGTGCGAAGCATATTTTACTAGTTGGCCCCAATGCCATCAATGGACAGATACAATTTGAGCTTGGAAAAGAAATGCCAGTGTCTTGTTCTGCCACACTAGCCAACAGCAAGTCCCGTGAGCACCCATGGAGGGCAAGGAGTGCCTTTCGGGATAGAAACCCTGAAAACGCCAGCCCAATCTGAGGGATACCCAACCTCCCCTATAAACCAAGAAGAGAAATTTGGCAAACGTGGCCAATTGTCCTCCTGACCTTTCCCTGATTCTAGATGCCTGAGGTGCTTTTTTTATGTGAGACAGAGTCTCACTCTGTCACCCAGGCTGGAGTGCAGTGATATAATCTTGACTCACTGCAACCTCTGCCCCCACCGCCCCCGTGTTCAAGTGATTCTCCTGCCTCAGCCCCCTGAGTAGCTGGGATTACAGGTGCCTGCCACCCTGCCCAGCTAATTTTTGTATTTTTAGTAGAGACGGGGTGTGTCACCATGGTGGGCAGGCTGGTCTCAAACTCTTGACCTCAGGTGGTCCACCTGCCTCGGCCTCCCAAAGTGCTGGGATTACAGGTGTGAGCCACCGTGCCCAGCCTGATGAGGTGATTCTTAAGTGTATATTCATAACAGGTATATTTCCTTCATGTGGTAGTATTTCCTATTCCAAAAGAGTTGTTATCTCATCAGTGACACATCTTACAGCTGATTTCCTTAAAATCAAAGGAATACAGCAAATCAGATCCTGGTAATATATATTGTTCTGAATATGACCTGCCCCTTTCTGGCTGGTAAATCAGTGAATCTTGGGAGCTATCCATCTCTACAAGGATGAGCAGAGGAGCCAGAAATGCTACCCAGGTCTCCGAGGGCCTGGTCACTGTCACACAAAGGACTGGTGACCAGGGGCCACTGTTCTCCATGCCATGTTGAGGAAGGGCTGCCTGCACGAGGCTCTCACACCACACGGCTCTCAGTCATTCCATGGTTGTATGTCAGGACTAACTCATCTCCCACAGTTCAGAGGCCAGCGACCCAAGGAGAAAACTGGAGTCTACCTCCAGGGCCAGTTTAATTCTTGGATCGCTTCTCCCTCCCCAAAAAGGGACAATAAGCCATGCCTGGAACCTGCAGACATTATAGGTCAGGTTTCCAAAGCTGAGCAAAAACTGAGTGGAAAAGCAGGAGACCAGAAATTGAGACTAAGGTTCTACCCTACCTGTATAATAGCTGCCCGTCTGTGTGACCTTGGTCAAGCTATTTAACTTCTCTGGGCCTCAGTTTCTCCATGGACGCAGTAGAAACTATAGCTCAATTCTGTCTCACAGCACATCATGAGAGTCAAAGAAATTAAGCGGGAAAAGGACAAATGCAAAAGTAGTATTCGCTGATGCCAGTTCCTCCCGCCTCCTACCGCTGCAGGGAGGGCAGGGTCCGGATGACTTACCAGTGGCTCTATTGTGCTGAGGTCTTTAATTTTGTTGCCACTTAAATTTAGATGCGTGAGGTTCGGACACTTTTCTGCCAATACTTCCAGGCCCCCTGAGACTCTGTTATCGCTTAGTTCAAGCTAAACAAGGCAGGGAAAGAAAAAGCAGAAACAGCTTTTAAAATAAACGCTCCCGGCTCAGAGCTGCCCAGCTTTCCCCAGACAGGCAAGAAGGGAAAGCAGTCTCAGGGAATTGTCTGGCATGCTGGTACGAGCACCTGGCTTTCCCTTCAATTACGCTTTCTAAACACAAGGTAAGAACCCTTCCTCCTCCCCACCCCCACCTCCCAGCACACACAGACTCCACACACTCTATTTACCTTCTTAAGTTTGTTTAACTTTGGTAAGTTTGCGATTGAGGTGAGGCCTACGTTGATTGTACTTAAGAATTCCAGTTCTTCAAATTCATCTGTGAGGCCTTCGAGTTTGCCTTCATTCGACCGACTGTTGTCCAGCACAAGTTCTTTCACCTGCAAGAAGGACCGACCGTGTGAGTGGGGGTGAGGAATGGGGCTGAAGCAGGGGAGGGGTGGTAGAGGACTCCTGGGAGAACAGGGAGACAGACACAGGAAGCAGTCCGTCATTCTGTCACTTCTTCCAGCTTTCTGGATCACTGTGCTGCCGGCCACCACAGGATGGATTTGCCCACCCTGACTTCTCTGCCTTTTCAACATCTGGGTGAGAGGAGGCCTGTGGTGAGCAGAGCTGCAGAATCAGGGAGCCACTCCAGACAGGGGCCTTGGCTGGACCACCAGACAAACTCAGTAAGTCCCGCTGCCTTTGGCAAGGTTGGTGGTCTCATTCCAGCACTGTTCTGGCATTCTCCAAGAACCCATATGCACCAGCCACAGCACTGTTAGGGACTTCTGGGCCTGGCCCCACCACCCCAATGCCCTCACGAGACCCCTACAGGCCCGCTTGCTTTCACCCACTCCTGCCATCACAGCACAGCTTTGAAAAGAAATGCCAGTGTCTCGTTCTGCCACCCTGGCCACCAGCAGGTCCCGTGGGCATCCATGGAGAACAAGGGGCCATGTTTAATAAGGGAGTAAAACCACTGCTCACTGGCATTCACACGGCAGAACCCACATGGCCTGCCCCGAGGCAGGGGCAGCAGACCAGGGCCTCCTCCAACTCTCCTCTACCTCTAGCCCAGCACTGTCCAACAGAACTTCCTTCAAGGATGGAAACAGACTGTACTGTCCAAGACGGGGGCCACTAGCCACGTGTGGTCACAGAGTACTTACAGTGCAGCCAGTGAGACTGGGAAACAGCTTTTAATTCTATTTAATTTCAGTGAATGTAGGTGCAAAGAGACACAGTTAACTATTACACTGGATAGCACAGCTCTAGACTGCTCTTCATGGTCCAGCATAGACATGGAAGGAGAATGGAAACCCCCAAACCTAGGATGGGTCTATAATGAAATGCTGAAGTCAACAGAATCCCAAAGTCTGTCTTTGGAGGCACCTCTGTGGCTCTGTCTTTTCCCCATTCAACTCTCCTGCCCACAACTTGGGTCCTAAATCCTTTATTTCTAATGAGGCAGAAAGAACTGAAAAAACCCACCCTCTCACAGGACTGTTAAGAGGTAGACTTAGCTGAAGGTGAAACTGCAGGTTCTAATGAGCCCAGTCGCAGGCACGAAATGACCCTGGGAGTAAACAAGGGAGACCCGGCGTGTGGCCCTCCATCCAGGCACCTGGCCCACAGTTCTCCATCCTGCCCCAGAGCAGTCCAGCTTCTGGGAAACCTGGCCTCTCTGGACTGGAAGACACCTTAAAGGTGATCCCTGCCTGCACCTCGTATCTGAAAGAGTCCCTTGAACCCAAGACACAGAAGCCCAAGCTCCCTGCAGATGCCAGGAAACACCAGTATCAACTAGATTTGCTGCCTCCCTCTCTCCCTTGAACTTTCTTTCACAGGCCCTGATTTCTCACCAATGGGTCACATGGCACAAGCAGTCCTGCATTGTTCAAAGGGTTGCTCCGGCCCCTTGGGGCATTTTCTTCTCTTGGATAAGCAGCCAGGCTTTCTAACCAGTCCCTGTCTAAGGCTGCTCCTGCTCCTTTGAGCAGGCCAACTTGCCCAGCTTCTTCCTACTGGGCCCAGAATGACCAGGTGCCCCTCTTACTCAGGCATCTCTGGGTCAAGTAGAGATACGGGGGAAAGGAGATGGAAATAGAGTCCACACGAAGCCGCTATGCCCCTCCTCAGCCCACTCTTGCCAATGGGCAGAGCAGGGGAGCGCTGGGGTCCATCTGGATCTCAGAGTCTTGCAGGGCCCTGCAGCTGCCCTGTGTTCACTCTTCAGTGGTGGGTGGAGGCATGCTTCTCCGCCCGGGACAGCAGCAATTTGTGGGTTTCATCTGGCAGAGCCCACAGAGTGGGAGAGCCAGGGAGCACAGCCCTCTCCTGGAGCTAAGGAGCTCTCAGCCTAGGAAATGGTCACCTCACCAAAGCCCACCTTCCTGTTGGGTCTGGGAGGGGGTGGTTCAGTTCTTTCCCACCCCCTCAGTCCCTGAGATCCAGATGTCCAGGTCAAGCCACCTTCTCAAGGTCATGGCAAGAGTGTCTGGGAATAAATCCTGTGAGGCCTTCTGCCCTAGGACAGGAAAGCAGTGTAGAGCCAGGAAGCCGGGCCTTTGGGGACCATGCAGATGGAGGGAGAGTAACTGTACTGGGGGAGGGGAGCCATCGCCTTTGTGCAGTAAACACTGGAGTCACATGGCTCACAGTCTTCTTTAGCAACTGGTCTCCTTGGAAGGCCCTGGGAATTCTTGAAGCTCCACCAAAGCAAGGCAAATATGAGAAGAGATTCCAGTCTACCCTCAAAGCCTGCAGGCATGCGGCTTTTCTAGATGGGTCAGTGGCTTCTCCTCTTACTGCCGTTAGCCAAGGACAGGAGGGCCTCGGAGAGTAGTGCTGGGGAGCCGAGGGAATTTGTCCAGGAAGTCCGCCTCCTTCCTGGAGAGCCACAATGCTGCCTGCCACCCCTGCCCACAGCCCCAGGGGCTGCTGCTGGGGCAGGCTGCCTAGGAATGCTCCAGATAGACATAGGTTTTAGAGTCCTGACACGGCCATCCCCGGCTTCTACAATCGCACCCAAACTGGTGGCCTCTCCTCTCGAGGACAATATGGAAGCAACCACTATTAATGGTTTTATTAAAAATAGTGACCGCATCTTTCTTGAGTGCTCGCCAGGCACACTCTAGGTGCTTCACACACAGTCCCGTTTAATCCCCATAACCACTCCTTGGGGTATGTGCTAGCTCCGTTTTAAAGGCACATCCGAACTGCTTATCCTAAAATCCCAAAACAAGGTCACAGGGGGGTGTCTACTGCACCCAGGCGGCTGGTGTTAGCCACAGATAAGGAGGGGCCCCTGATGGCATCTTGGGACAGGAAGCTTGGGCACAAGCTCTCCCTAAACCCCTAAGTCAATTCTACAAGTTCTTGGCTGTGTTGGGGCTCAGAACACATGACCCCAGTGTAAGGGGTTTTGGTGTGCTGAGTACTTTGAATTAAAGGAGATTGGAAGGCCTCAGAAGCAAGCGCTCCATGACTTCCTCCTGCCCTCCTGTCTCTCACCCTCTCCCCCTAGAAGTCAGAGAATCTAGAACTTGTGTTCCCCAAGGCGGGCCACGAGAACTAGAATTCCTCTCTCCCAAAGCAAAGCTGAGAAAAGCCACTCTCTTCTCTCCCTTCTCCTTTGAAGACCCTCATTCCAGAGAGGTCCTGCCCCACATCTAGGAGAAAGGAATGCTATACAGAGAGGCCAAGAAGAATCTGAACAGACAGGCCTTGCTGGGTTCCCTCTCAGCCTACACCCCTTTGTCCAATCACATTTCTTCATGGTGTTATTATTCCTCATCAAATCTAAGTATAAAATAGGCAGTTTCCCCAGGTCTTTGAATCTTCTCTGAAGGTTCTCATGTCACTTACAACTTTGATTAAATAGATTTGTTACGCTTTTGTTGTAAGTGTTGGCCATGACTCCTATGATGGGTGAGGAAAGGGATCACACCTTTCTGCCCCTACAGCTGTGACTGCTCCCTTTCAGCTCCTCTTCTAAGTGTCCCACCAGCCAGGTGGGCACCATCCCCAGAGGTGTCCGCTCTGGTTACACATCCTTAGCAACCAAAGCACAGAGCCCAACCCTGCCCTGGCTGAGATGACGCTGCAGGAGTGAGCAAGGATACAGAGAGGGGCATGGGACCCTGCTCTTCCCCAAATAGCAAGAGGCTGCTTCCACTCCCTCGGGAAATCCCCGTCTTTTTAAAGGTGGGGTCTTCAGAATCCCCACTATTTCATTCGGGGTGAGATCACAGAGGGAAGGAGGGGCCAGGGCTTAGACCTGAGGTTGCTGATACCACCAAAAAGCCCAAACCACATGGGGGAAGACCCACTGCTTGTTGTGAGGTGAAGAGGGGTACGAATGGGCGCAGCAGGAGTGCTGTGAAGTACTGAAATACACCAAACAGCACAAAACAGAAACGCCAGCCCAGCAGCTGCCTGTGAAAGTCATCCCATCCTCCTCCCTGCCTGCCTCCACACAGGGCCACACTTTCCTCGTGCTCCAGTTTCAAAGCCTAGACCCAGCCCTGAACGTCTGCTACAATACCAAACCCATTTCCTCTGTACTTGGCTGTAAACCTTCCATGTGAAGAGTACATCCCTTTTCCATCCAGGGTGTGTTCTGCTTTAAAAAGAAAAAAAAAAAAATGAAGGCCCACTTCCCCTGCCAAGTCCTGGGTGTGAGCGAAGTGCAAAGTTAAAATTAAACTGAAAATTTGTACTTTTGTAGACTCTTTCCCAATTCCACCGGCCATTTAAAAATACCCAAATGTGGTTACTCTATCTAGCTGAACTGAAATTACTCTGCTTGTATCAGAAGCTTTTCCAGCACCCCGAAGAGAAACCTACACAGGACCCAATGCTTCATTCCTCAAGTGAACACCTAAAAGAGGCCCCTATATTCACGAGAGAAGTCAGCGAGGCAGCACTGAAGGTTCCCAAGACGTCAGATTCCTGGGGCTCCTGCACTGCCTGAAAAACTTGTCTCCAAAGCAGAGACTTGCCAGTCACTTTTCACCAATGGGACCTGAAAGTTCCAGGATAAACACAGACACGTTACTGCTCTAAGGAACAATTCGCGGTTTTAAAACTGAAATCTTGTCTTTACAGATCTCTCAAATTTGACCTTTCCTCTCTATTCCCAACATTGTAGCGCTGGTCACTGTCACCTCAAGTCACTTCAAGCCTGCTTTTGCCTCCAAACCAGGTCTCTGTGACTGTGAGGATGGAAGTAGTCAGGCGGCAGCCTGGATTACCGGAACAGGACTCGACCTAGAGGGCAAGGACCCAACTGGCTCAATGATCTCAGCAATCTCCCCCAGGCCTCAGGCTTCTGCCTCTGTAGAAAGGGGATGATGAGATCTGTTTCACCTATGAAGGGTAAACTCCGGCCCAGAAAACATTCCTGGCTTCTCACTACCTTGGGAAAAATTCAACTTTCTACACATGACCTCTAAGGTTCTCCATTCTCAGAGCTCCCTCCCCTTCATCCAATCTCAGGACCCCCCATCTCTCACTCTTACCCTACAAATCCAGTTCCCCTCCCCAGGAAGCCTTCTCCAACCCAGCTCTGCGCATCCTGGGGCACCAAGGGCAGCTGCTGCATGAATCATTTAATCGTGTATTAAGCATCCGATCCTCCTAGAGGTCAGGGACTGTCCTTCTCTGTAATCAGCCTAGCAGGGAGCGGAGACCAGAGCAACTGCTTAACAAATGTCCTGTTTATTGCGCCAGGCATAACATTAGGTGCCGGAAATATAGAGGTGAGTCAAACTGTTGTGAAACATATTCAACAGAATAAATGTTGGACGAGCCCTACCTTTTATAAACAATACCAGTGTTTTCTGGAGTCTTTCTTGTGCCCCAAGACAAGCATAAGCCCCTGAGAGGCAGATCAGCTGAGCACACTCTCCACCCCCCGCCCCCTCCACGTGACTGACCCAGGGCTCTGCATACAGGTCTGCAGCCCTCTCCACACGGGGCACGCCTGTGACATTGTTGTCTGAGGGGACACAGAAGAAACAGTAAGCCAAGGTCGGGGTCCTTGCCAGCAAGAGGTGTGGTGGCCGGCTGGGAGGAGACAGCCACCAGTAAACAACTCCAGTCCAGTGTGCCAGGTAGCAGGACCAGGGCCGGGCCAGCATGCATTCTTCAAATGCCTCCACCAGAAGAGCAGGCACACTAAAGGCAGATGAGGGGGACCCAGAAGGACCAACAGAGGAGATACACTATATCAAAAGCTATAAAATGAAAAACATGGAGCCTCTTGCTTAAAAATTATTAAGAACTTCAAGACAGGGACAGCAGTGCATTAAACCAAGAGCACGCTGTATGCATCACATGCCTGCGAAGCTCGCCCTGATTAAAGTGGACAGTCTGGGCCTGCAACAGCCCTCTGAAGGACAGGACCAGAGAGAAGGAAGCTCAGAGTAAGAACTGCTCCTTCTTTTTCCAGTACTTCCCAAGGCAACACGGAAAGGTGGACAGAAGGCAGGCTCTCGAGTCAGAACTGGCTCCAGTTCAACTTTTCTTCTTTTTGGCCAACTTACATCTCTAAGCTTCCGTTTCCTTTAGTGACTACAATATCCATCACCTAGGGCTGGATTAAGTAAGAATGTACTTAGAGCATCCCCAGCTTGGCAAAAGCCACCTGCCTTCCCCTTTATCCACGGCCATCTTTACTGTTGCGTTCAGTCCAGGCACAAGAATGGGAACAAAAGGCAGGTTAGCAGACTTGAGTCAACTAATCTGTCTGTACGGCTTCCTTACAGAAAATGAGAGGCCTCTCACCCTGCTGGGGAACCAAGAATGCTGTGCTCAAAACAAGCCCCTTTGGATTTTATATCCACACCTTGTTTCGTTTTTCACACTAACCCTGACCACCCTTGATTGTCTTTTCCTTCACGGAGCAAGAATTCAATAAACAACTGTAGATTTGGTTTCAAGCCTGTCAGTCCCTGACCAATTTGGTTTTCAGGTTCCAGTCTTTGCACACAAGAGAAGACTCATATCAAATTGACCCTGTGTTTTTGGTGCTTGTGGGTTTTAAATAGGTCAGCTTTTAAATGGGCCATCCCCTGTTGCAGATCCCATTTCAGCTAAAAGGCCAAACTGTCTGAGACACCAAGGTTTTAGACTGGATAGACGCCTGTCACTTTGTGGTTTTAACCATAAAAATCTATCGTTTTGCTTAACAGCCAGTGTGGCAAAACCTACAAAAATCAGTCAGGTTCCATGTTTGGGAAAAGTAAAAGCTCTGGGAGAAAAGTTAGACATTTTGAAAGCTACAAAGGCCTTAGGGATCTCCTAGGCCAGTGGCTTTCTACATTTTATACCATGGCTCTGTACACACGTTTTTACGTGTATGCAGGCCTACACAACTGAAAACAAAACTTAACACTTGCAATTACCTGCTTGTATTACTTAAAGTATGTCTGATGTGACCCAGAGTCTGCAAAACTTCGGTGAAGCTCAGTTCTCTTTTTCCAGAGGAAGAGGCAAGGTCCAGAGTTGGGCCCAGAGTCACCGTGAGCTGGGCGATTCATTTCCCCGCAAGACACACCACCACCAGGGATCGGAACTCACGTCCCCAGTGGAAGACCATGACATTCACAGATCATCCGTGTAGCTTTCACGTTTCTGCTAACAGGAGGCCTCAACAGTAGTAGACCCAGATCTCCACACCTCTCAAAGCTCTTTTAAAACCTTAACTAGGGGCAGAGACCCCTATTACTTTAAAACAAACAAACAAAACATCTCCGTAAGAAAAAGGATCCATGTCTCCGATTTTTTTGTTTGTTTGTTTCCTACAATAGAGCTCTGAAGGCAGGCGGGGAGCACATGGCCTGGGGAAGTCGGTGACGCCATCCTTATTCTTTTAGGGAGCCAAGGAACACAAGCTGAAGCGCGCTGCAGCGGTAATTAAGCTGTCTGCCAGGGCCCCAGCTCATAGGCTAAGCCGCCGGCACGGGGCGGGCCCGCATTAACATAAACCCTGTGACTTGCTCCTGCACCGCCTGGAACCAGCTTCCGCTCTCTCCTCCCTCGGGTGTGAGAAGGACTTGGGTTTCTGCTTCACCAAAGCAGAGGAGCTGGTTTCACTGCAGATGTTTCAGCCAGAAACACAAGACTCAGGGCAGTACTCCGCAGGCTTGGGGTGGCTGCAGGACCTGAGTCTGGGGCTTGCAAAATGGGCCTGTTTACTTGGTGAATCCTAGCTGGGCCCCTCCCTGATATTGTTCCTTTGCTTCCTCCTCTTAAACCTCCTTCCTACTTTCCAGCTGGTCTAGACTCTACTCCATATCAAGGACCTGTCAGTTCTACCCCCCCGCAGGAAGCCTTCCCTGATTGTCCAGCCCCTAGCACAGGCCTGCCTGATTTAAGAGCATGTATAGCTCTTAAAAGTGTTCACAGAGAAGCAGGAACTGTTTTGGGGTCTGAAGAAGAGAAGGAGGGGTCTTGGTTCTAGCTTTGCTGGGAGATGTGAGCAGCAGCATGGAAAAAGGGTTTTAGAACTGGCAGGTTACATGATCCAGGGAAAATCTCACAGACTAGACTCTTCTAAATGGTTGTTCCCTTTTCACCTTCAGTGGATGCTGGAAGACTGAAGAGGTGGGCAACTGGAAGCAGAGTCCCAGCAGGCAGTGTGTGAATGGTAACCAGGTAGGAGAGGGAAAGGGGGCTAAGATGCACTGAGGCATGGTGCACAGAATGCTTGTCAGGCACCCTGATGACCTGGGCTCTGGTCTGCCTTGCAGCTAACTCGCTGTGTGCCTATGGGAAGTCACAACCACTTTCTGGGCTTCTGCGAGTTTTATAGACCATACACTGAACCATAGAGCCTGAGTACAGAAATAAGGTTCCTCTAGTTTCAAAATTCTCTCGGTACATACACTTTGAGCATGAGTGCCCACCCCACATCCAAACTCAGTCACTGTTCCCCAGAGAACGTGGGCAATTTCATGGGTAAAGGGGTCCAGGATTCATCACTAAGGGATGCCAGAAAGGAAACCTGGGACATGGGGCAGTTACCCCAGGTAATGAATGAATTGGGAAAATCAATCTTACCTAATCTCTTAAAACATATCAGCAACCCCAAAATAAGTAAAACGATGACAATTTGTAAAATTAATTAAAACAAGTTTTAAAAAGCCACATATCAGGATATAAAAACACAGCCCCCAGAGGCGCCGGGTGCTGGGTTCTGAATGTGGGAGTCAGGCATTGTCCATTCTGATGTCTATCCTCTCACAGGTCATCGGAGTGGCCTCCAAGATGCCTGGGGTGGGAAGAGGGGAGGGACCAGAATCACCAATCACTACTCAGATCCATGAGCTGGCAATTTGGTGATTCATAACACAAACCCACAGCTGCTCTTGGTGATCTTATTACACAGCCACAGCACTGCACCCGTGAAGCAGCAAAGCCACAGAGAATGAAGACCAAGCCCTAGAGAGCAAAGGGGGTAAATCCTGCTCAATCTTCCTAAAACGCTGCTTTGATCACATCACATCATGTCTCATTACTCCCCTGTCCAAAAGCTTTTAATGGCCATGGGGATCAAGTGCAAATCCAGAGCAGGACTCCCAGGCCCCCACCCATCAGTGCTCGCTGGCAAAAACTCTGCTTCCTCCCACCTCACCCCTCTGCTAGCCTCCCTGATGTGCAGCAAAAATAATGACACCAGTTGATGTTGCATGTTACAGTTTACAAAGTGCTTCCCCTCATAGACAAGGAAATGTAACCTCTTCTATCCCTTCCAGGCAACCTGCTTCTATCCACCAGGGCCCTGAGAGCTGCTGAAGGCCGATCATATCTCTCCCGCAACACAGCCTTGCTAAGGTCCGAGGTCTCAGTGTCACCCTAGTGCCCTCCCCACAGGGGCTGGCTTTCAGTAAATGCTTGCTGAATGGCCAAACAGGCTAGGGGAGGGGTTGGGGTGTGGGTGGGCAATGGCTCTGGAGAATCATCTAGATTACAGAAGGCGGCTAACCCTTTATTCGCTTCCTGAGACAAAGCTCCCCACTAAAACCACTCTTAGGCAAATCAACTGTTCAGCTAACAGATACGGTTAATTCTGGCTACTGAACTCAGATTGGGAGATTTAAGCCCAGCTTGGCTGGGACTGCTTGTGGACTGCGGGAGGTGTCTGCTAAGGATATCCCATTGGAGTCTTCGGGGAGCAGCCCAGAGTTTCTGCCTTGGAGTCCGCTGTGGACCTCTGAGTAGAGGAACTGTCAGCAAAACAGAAGTTAATTCAGAGATCCAGGAGTTGGCAATTCAAAGCTTCTGCCTATTCCAGCCCCCAGCATAACCCATCTAAGAAACCATGCCAATCAGACTCAGAGGCCGGGACACGTCCCACAGCCACTGGTGTGAGCATCTGCTCCACTTCCAGGAAGCTTTTAGAAAATGTTTCAAAGTACTAAAGGACCCCATCAATGCCACTTTTGGGGAACCACTGTATCTAATCCAACTTCCCTAGCAATTGACGAAGCTGGGTGGAAACGAACTCTGTGACTCACCCAAGGCTACACAGTTACTCCATTGTAGAATCAAAGCTTAGGCCATTCTCTCAAGACTCCTAACTTAGGGCCCACACCCCTAAAGTCACAGGCCTCTCCATCCTCCTTGGAGCAAAAGGAAAGAAAGGCAGAAAATAAAATCAGCTGTTAGGAAGAGCCCAGGCCTGAGCCCAGCCCCCGCTCTCCCCTCCCAGCCTCCACACACCCAGGCAGGACTGCAAGTGCAGAAGAGGCAGGGAAAGCTAAATGGCCTCATAGACGACACCTCGACCTTGGCCTCCTTCCCTGCCACCTCTACCCAAAATGACAGCAGCATCAGCAATGACAGAAGCAGAGCAAACGCCGCCTCGGCACTGAAGCCCTGGTGTCCAAACACCAATGGGAAACCGCTGATTTGGGCAGAAATGACAACCAATCATGCAGAAGAACCTAAGGCTGGGGCTGAAAGTTTTTTCTACCCAAGGCCACAAAACAAATTAGCCCAGGGCTACACATAAGCAACTTAACATCAGTTTTTTTCTCCCTTACACAAGTGTGAAACGTGCAACTTCCCTAAATCTGGAAATTACACATGTATGGCAAAAATATTAGTGATGGAAGTGCAAGATATGCGAGCAGTATATGTTAGCTCCGTATTTCCAACTGGGAGGAGCATTAATAAAAGCAATGGAATGAAGGAGAGCGAGGAAGCTATGGGGAAGTGGGGGCCATGCAAGACAGAATGCCTGGACCACAGGAAAAGGAGTTAAGACCTGAGATCTGGCCATAAGACTAATATTTCCCTTGCTCTGCCTTAAAAGAAGAGAAGCTTTAATCAGGACTGTGCTTGCCCCACGTTTCCAGGTAGAAATGGGCCTAATCTACATCCCTGGAAATCTCCTGTGGGAGAATGTTTTGATTACGATGGTTTGGACACGGGAGAAGTAGTCAGAAAATCTGGTTTGGTTCCAGGCTTTACTACTTACAAACTGTGTTGCTTTGGGCAAGACTTCACTGAGACTCACTTTCTTCACCTGTAAAATGGGAAGAATCCCTACCAATCCCACATGTCTCCATGGAACCCAACGAGATCATGGGTAAGCCAGGCTGTCCTAGAGGTTACTATGATGAATTTTATGAGCATGTTTCTTACTCAAGACTCTGTACCCCAGAAAGAAGAAATGAGGTATTATGCAACTGATTCCCTCACACTGCCTTGCACTTAGCTTCAGAACTGAAAAGCATTAAAAATAACCCGGAAAATGTTCTGCCATGTTTTCCCTTCCTATTAAACTGTAGCACACTTTGCCAGAACGCTCCAGAACAGTCTCTCCTTACTGTAATCCTTCACTTTGGAGGAAGAACCAACTGAGTCACATCAGAGGCGTGAGCTCAGAGGATAAACGCTGAGGAATGGGGGACAGGAACAAGGCCTGACACCTCTGAGGAAGGCTCCCTGCTCTCTGTGGCCCCCAACCTTTCTCAAACATCCGGAGAGGGACAGGCCAGGCCACCAATGGAAGGGACTGCAGATTACCCCTAGGACAAGGTCAAGACCTCCTGGAAAAGTTCATGAAAGCCTGAGAACTACAATATTCACAACATTCCACTTCAGACTAAGGAGTCTTGATCTGGTCCGACTGCCTCACTATACAGACAGGGAGACTAACACCCAGGTCAGTAGAATCATTGGTTCAAGGTCACCGCTTTTATTTTTTTTTCTTTTCAACTGTTTGACTAACACATTCATGCTCACAGTTTTAAAACCAAAAAGTATAAGAGAGTTAACTCTCCCTCCTCTCCGGTCTTACCCTCTGTCTGCCCAGTCCACTATATCACCTGCTAAGCATCTCTCTAGAATGTTTACACACATATAAGCAAATTCAGAATCTTATTTCTTCTCCCTTTTACTAAAAATCTAGCATATTATACTAATCATTGCCTTGCCTTTTTCTTCATGGAGTTTGTATAATAGAGAACATAAATACCTTCTTCATTTCTTATTTGCAACTACATATGCCATCATTTTTCTTAACCAGCCCCTTACTGATGAGGATCTGGGTTGCTGCCAATCTTCTGTGATAATAAATAATTTTGCAGTATCAATAAGCTTGGGTGTGTCAGCTTGCATTCACCTAACTTACTGGTAAGAGCTGGAATCAGACCTCATTTCTCACCTACAGGGTGGCAGTCACAGAGCCTCAGAGTCCTAGTATTTATTTATTTATGCATTTATTTTTTTGAGATGGGAGTTTTGTTCTTGTTGCCCAGGCTGGAGTGCAGTGGTGTGATCTCAGCTCACTGCAACTTCCGCCTCCCAGGTTCAAGCGATTCTCCTGCCCCAGCCTCCCGAATAGCTGGGATTACATCATGCTCAGTAATTTTTTACATTTTTAGTAGAGACAGGGTTTCACCACATTGGTCAGGCTGGTCTCGAACTCCTGACCTCAGGTGACCCACCCACCTCAGCCTCCCAAAGTGCTGGGATTACAGGCGTGAGCCATTGTGCCTGGCCCAGAGTCCTGTTATCTAATGGGCTTATCACTATCATTTTATGTGGACAAGTTACTTAACCTCCACTCATTCAATAAGTGCTCCTGAGAACCTACTAAATGCCAGAACGTATTAAATGCTGGGGGTACAATGATAAAGGTGTCTTTGACTTCTGCTCCCAAAGTGTCCAGTCTGGGAGGGACAAACAGAAGGGACCATTATAACACACAAGGGCCGCTCAGTGTGCCCTGGCAGCCATCTGACCTTTCTAGGCCAATCTCTCTGTCTAGAAATGGGTGGCCATACCTACACCTGAGGGGTGTTCTAATAGGTCAAAAAAAAAAAACCTGCCAAGTACCTAGCAAGCAAGGACCACACGAAGCTCATGGTAGATACTCAATAAGGTGTAAGCCTTCTCTTATCCCAGAATGGGTCTTTGTGATGGAGCAGCAGCCAGATATTCCAGGCAAAGGCACAGCATTGCCATGCCTGTTCCACAATAAGCAATTCTCTTTTTTTAGAGGAGTCTGGAATACACTGCTACTTATTTTTTTAAAGTAGCACCTAAGCCCCTAATTATGTCTTAGCCTACTTTTATTGGAAAACCATTTGCCTTTCTTCCACCTTCCAGACACTCTTAGGTATCTGTGAGGCACCTGTGTATGCTTCTCACCTGCGTGCCCAACCCTGATGTTTGATGGACTGTCAGAGCCACAGGGGAAATCCAGACACATTTCTTAAGACCTTGGCATAGAAAGGCACAGGCAGGCACATGGAAAGTTGCTTTTACTAGGATATCTCTGAGAGTATAAAATCATTTAAATAGAAAAAAAAATGAGGACAAAAATCATTAAACTTCACATATATTGTTTGCTTTTATATGCTCTATTTCACAATAAAACGTTTTTAAAAATCAGAACTTTTGGCATAATCTGTTTTGCTTTTCCAGGAAAATAAATGCAGTAGATTTTATAACAGAGAAGAGAAAGTAAAGGAAAGTCAAGAGTCTAAGGTATGTCCATATGATCATCAAAGTCACCGGGAGAAGGCAGGGGGTCAAAGCTAAGATTCCATGTTAGATGCCCTGGCTTTGTACCCAAGTACGGCTCCTCAGTGCTACCTGACCTTGCGTTAGTTACTTAACCTTTGTGAGCCTTGGTTCCTTCATTGGCAGAGTGGGCATAATTCCATTTGTCCAGCAGCATTTCCATATAGACTAAAGAAGAATGAATATGGTGTCTGGCACAATGGTATCAACCGTTAAAAACAAACAAAACACATTACAAAGAAGATATTAGGCCGGGCGCGGTGGCTCACGCCTGTAATCCCAGCACTTTGGGAGGCCGAGGCGGGTGGATCACGAGGTCAAGAGATCGAGACCATCCTGGTCAACATGGTGAAACCCCGTCTCTACTAAAAATACAAAAATTAGC
>CAUYUD010111281.1:0-17981 GCA_963575295.1 Alouatta caraya | reverse complement strand
GGGAGGCTGAGGCAGGAGAATTGCTTGAACCCAGGAGGCGGAGGTTGCGGTGAGCCGAGATCGCGCCATTGCACTCCAGCCTGGGTAACAAGAGCGAAACTCCGTCTCAAAAAAAAAAAAAAAAAAAAAAAAAATTATAATCCAAATTTTGTGAAAAGCTCTAGATTTTTTTTTCTCTATTGATCTAACTACAAAGCACAATTCTTTCCAAATGACATTGTATTAGGTTTCTAAGGCTATTGTAACAAAGTACTGCAGACTGGGCAGCTTAAACAACAGAACTCTATTGTCTCGGAGCTTTGGAGACTAGAAGTCCAAAATTAAGATGTCAGCAGGATTGGTTGCCTACAAAGTTTGTAAGGGGAGGATTTGCTTCAGACCGCTATCCTTGGCTTGTAGATCACCATCTTCTCCCTATGACCCAAGGACCTCACTTTAACTGGAATATCTCTGTAAAGATCTTATCTCAAAATAATGTCACATTCTGACATACTTGCAGTTAGGACATTAATGCATACATATTTTTGTGGGGGCACAATCCAATATATAACACATTGCTATTACACTATCAAAGCTTTCCCCTAATTCCTAGCTTATTCACACTCACACACTCAGTAAATATGTATGTGTGTATGTTGTGTGTGTATATGTGTGTGCATGTGCATATATATATGTATATATATGTATATATATGTGTGTATATATATATCTGTGTGTGTGTGTGTATACATATATATACACCTGTGTGTGTGTGTATGCAGAGAATCAGAGACAGAGAAAGAGAGATTCTTCTCAGGAGAGAAGAGCAAGCGAGTGCATATTAGAATCAAAACAATAAGTGTCTTCCTCAGGCATTTCCCTGCTTAACAGTTGCTTTTAATAAATCATCAAACTGACAGATTACTTTTAAAAACTCTAAAAAGTTTCAAAATGCATAGAGCTAAAGGCAGCAGAAGTCTGGGATATAGAAGAATCATTCTCTTTGATTACATCATTAGATTTAACCAAAGACAAATTCGGCCTCAAAAATGTCCCACTTTCTATTCTGGCAGTAACTCAGCACATTATCTGAATTCCATAGATTGTAACTGACCCTCCAAATCAAAAAACAATGTTTATCTTCTGATTTTTAATAATAAAAATGCATTTCCATCTGTACAAGCCCAAGCAAGGCAGATATTTCACTGTTTTTGTGCTGTTATGATAGATAGTATTGTGCTAGAAATCAATGGATAATACAAGACAAAGTGCCATATGATCAACATATATTTCACAGATTGAAATGTTAATTTCAGGCCAATAGAAAGGAAGAAAGCTTGGAAACAAATGCAGGAAAGGAAGCACACACGTGTGCATGCACACATACACACACACACACACACACACGCTGAATGCTTTGCATTTAAAATATTCTGCACATCTGTTATTAATCTTTCTCTACTATGCAACAAATAGTTATATCAGCTACTGAAACATCAGAAAAAATAGCATCCAAAGCGGATGTTATAATATTCCATAAATATTCAGCAAACTAGGTCAGTTTCACAGGCTTTGGGAAAGGCAAGGGTAAGTTTGGTGCTTTTAGCTGTGTGAGGTGACCTGGAAGTGGGGTGAGTTAAAATAAAAAGTGGAAACAGTATGACGTGTAAATCATTTATAATCCTAAGTTCCGGGTTACTATATGTTCATGTCCCAGGGAAATTTCCCCAAAATTAATAATATAATTTTCCCTGCACCCAAAGTATCTGAGATATTAAAGGAGACAAATCTCTGCTTCATGGAAAATGTCTTTAGTGTGGTTGCTATCAGGGATAAATATATTACAAAAAATAAGCTACAAGGTAGTGGAAAATAGAATTCTGATAACAAAAGCTATGCTTGAAAATTATTTTAATTTTGGAGTGCTTGTACTCCAAATAACTAGTAGAAAGTCTATTGATAAATAGATAGTATACATACTGTACTTTTTCAGTTTCGAATTCTAAATGAGATCTTCATGCCTTTTTAGGAACTTCTAATATCAACAATATTATCTTTATACTGTAACATAACTGAAATGTATAACCTGATTCTTTGTGGACACAGAATGACATGCTGAATGAATTTTGCACTATGTGATTTGGCAGGTGCAAATTCATTGAGAATTTTTTGCTCGCAAAAGAAAAATGAGAAAATCATGGAGCTACAAATATCCTCAAATTTAAAGTTGCTTGATTTGGATTTTATTTTTTCTTTAAAGCAGCTTGTTGCTTCTGGGAAGATTATACACTTCATGGATGCCATTTATAAGAAGCCTTCCTTCCTTTCTTCCTTCCTTCCTTCTTTCCTTCCCTTTTTATTCCTATATGATACTTTTTTTTTCTTTTTGGCCAGGGAGGGAGTGTGAGAGAGGGGGAACAGTTTTTAACTGATGTGGTAGGTGTATCTGATCATGAGACTGTTATTAATAGAGGAATATATCATCTAAGGGAACTGGATTGTACTAAAATTATGGGATCAGAATCTGATGAACATAATCTAAAGCATATTGCTATAGAGAAAAAGAGCATCTGTAATTTTTCAGATTGATCCTGAAGTTATTCATCTAATATAAAAAAGTAGCAAAAATTAAACTTACGGTTTATTTATATACAGTTTTGCCAAATTTCAAAGTTAAATACTTCTCTAGAAAATTAGAATAAAAATTATAAAAACCTACAAATACTGTTTGGTGAAGTTATAATATCTTTAAAAATTTGGACAGGGAAAAGATTTCAGAAGTCATCTATTAATCCCAAACTCCTGTTGAAACAACAACGAAAATCAATTATTTTATATATTCATAAAACAATTAGTTTGATATATAAGATATAAAATGTGTATTATAAATATTAAACCATGTGATTACTCAGAAGTATTGTATATCATAATATAAGCAGAAACAATAAAACACAAACACAATTAAGGTAATTTTCACCAAGATACAGTGTATGATGGCTATCAAATAATAATCAGGACAGAAAATGCTGAAGAATTCAATGGAAAAGAAGTGCCTGGGTCAAGCTTGTCAGGGAAGCAGAGGTATAGCTCAAGTTAGAATTTTAAGACTTGTCAAGATTGTTTTGCATGGTAAAATTAAAACATACTTTAGGCAAATGAAGAGTATTAGTACGTTCTGCTCCATGTTATAAAACAGCAAACTACATGCTCCCTCATGACCACCATCAGTACGTTTGCATGTTCATAACGGTAGAGAAAGTAGGAATATCTTCCTCTATGATTCAGATCTTCCTCCCAAAAACAATATTTTGACCTTATATATCCATTATCTCTATCATTTCTCTTATCCCAATAAACCGTTTTCTCAAGGTAATCTAGAGTGTTTAGGCTTTGTCATTGTTTCACTGTTTATCTGTGACAACTGTCTTCCGCATTTACGTAGATCTTCTTTATCATATTTCAGGCTATTTCAAGTTAGGTTACAAAATAAGAAAATAAATCTTAGGATTATGAAAAATATGCTGAGTTATTTTTATAAAATTTAGGTTAATTTTTGTTTCATTAGTTTGAAAGGACTCATCCACCCATGATACTTCTATTTATTTAGATATCCTTAAGTTTGATGTGTTTTCTTTATAATATTCTCCTTTATGATGCCTTTGAGGATAAGAATATATCACTAGAGAAATGTATACTTCTATACAGCAGGCCAATATGTTTTTTAATATGGGCTAGATATTTATAATACCTTCTGTCACTAAAAACAATGTGTATTTGATAGGTATTCAGCATTTAATAAATATCTGATGAACAAACCTTTTGAATATCCTCTTCAAAATCATCAAAGAAATGAAAAAAAGCTATTCCTTTCCACTGATTGCTTAGTTATCTGCTGAATATTTTACATGAATCCCCAAAAATTATGCTACTTGGGTCCTAAACAAAGTAGAAGAATTTTATAAAATATATTAAGAAATACATAGTGAGGGTTGTATTTTGAAGCTTATAATTGCTAAACATCACTGTCATATTTCTTTGGTTCCATATTTTTATTTTTTTTTTTGTAACCAGAGATCCAAACTTTCATCTCTAATCTCTCAATCAGTCTCAATTACTTGAAAAATTCATTGGAAGCTCACCACATTTAATAAAGCCAAACTTAATTGAGCTTTAAAACTTGAAAGCAGGGGCAGGCCATATCTTTAACAGCATGAATAATATCATAATTCTAAAAAGTCAAAATGCCTTCAACTGACAGAGCAAGATTAAATTGTACGTTTACTCTAGGTTCTGGCCATAGAAAAAGTCAACGGCTGTTTGAAATCATCTTTATTAGCCATGCTATCAAGGTGCCATCCAGTACCATGTTTTGTTGATGTTTTTATTGTTTTCTTTTCATACTGAGCAATCACAGTAGTATTAATTTTCTGCCAGTTATCTGGTCGTCTTGAAGTCCTATGGGATGACATAGAAAACTCAAGATTTTTAACTTAAACATTATATACTGGAATGTAACCTTTAGATACTGAGCTAATACAGTTCTCTTGTTGATTTACTGAGAGAAAGCCAGTGGAAGATTAGCAGCAAATAGGTGCTCAGAGCGTATTACTTTATATTTCCTATCACTTTATTTTTTCCTCATCATTTTATTACTGAATTGGGTGGCAAAATATAAAGAGCCCATGAGCCCCCATCAACAGTTCTATAGCTACTCAAAGTACATGTCATCCTGCTAATATTTTATTTTAAATCATAATATTTTTTAGTTTCTGAAATAAGCTTGAAGTTATCTTACTGTTGATCATTCAAAGTAGCTGAATCTTCCTGGGAAGAAGTATCCTAGAATCATGAAGGCCAAATCACAGAGCATACAAAGAAGCAAGAGTTTCCCAGGGCACTCATAATTTATTACTTTGAAAAGTGTCACTTCTTATTTAGACTCTTGTGGTTAAAGATTTGAGAAACACTACAGCTGGTTTAACCAAAAAAGTGGAAAAAGTATTACGTGCTCAGAGAGGTAGCTCCTAGAGTGTAAGGGCAGAGACTAGCCATCCCTTAAGATACACTGAATCTAACTAGAAATTTATCAGAAATATTATATATGCTTTATCTCTACTTTCTTGGCTTTTTTCTTTCCAAATACTCTCATTACATACTGCCTTTTTTTTCCCCTGCCTCTTGGAGACCTTAGCAAAACTGCCTCCACACCACTCCTTAGTTACTTTAGTTCCAGACATACAGGCAGACCAACAGGCTGACTCTGAATCCTCCTTTTAAATCTAGCAATTTAAGAGGCCTTTATTATAACTACATTCACCTTTTCAAAATCATCAGGTTTAACTTATTCTAAGACATATTGTGTGTTTTTGCATTTATGTTCAAGAATTCTATATATATATTTTCTCTTTTTTTAAAATTGTACTTTAGGTTCTGGGGTACACGTGCAAGGATTTGAAATCGTGCAGGATTGTTGCATGGGTACATACATGGCAAGGTTGTTTGCTGCCTTCATCCCCCCATCTCCTCTATCTGGTATTTCTCTCCTCATTATCCTTCCCACCCTCCCCAACCCCCACTGTCCCTCCCCTAGCTCCCCATAACTGACCACAGTGTGTGATGCTCCCCTCCCTGTGTCCACGTGTTCTAATGAATCTGGAAACCATCATTCTCGGCAAACTGACACAAGAACAGAAAACCAAACACCACAGGTTATCACTCATAGGCGGGTGTTGAATTCTATATTTTCATTTACGTAATTTAAAAATAGCAAAACAATGGTAAAGAGAATATGATGAAAATATTTAAATTGGTTCCAGTGGTCAGCAATGTTTTCAAATAATGTGTATTTAATACACTGAAATGTATTTGCATACTAATTCCTACATTTACCTATATTTACATGTTTATATGTATAGAAAAATATATAAATAAAATGTATTGGCCATATAAATATATTTCAAGCTATGAAAACCTGGATTAAGAAAAAATAAAGGTATGTTGAGTTTGTTTTGTGAGAATACAAGACCATTAATCTTTTCAGAAACACTACTGAAATCACCTTCATTAATAGGATATTTGTTTGTTACATTAACTGCTATGTACCTCTCATGATATCTATCCTAATATAATTCTATGCATTTGAAAAGAGAGAGCCATTCCACCAATGTTATCACAATTCACATAATTTTCAAATGTTGTATAATTAATACTTTTACAGTCCCAAGCTTGTACAGGTCTCAAAGCAGAAGTTTAGGTCATTCTTCTCATGGAGTATAGAGTTTACCCTTCATCGACAAGTGTTGGGACTATGTGTAGCTAGTTTTAATTTAATTTTTTATTATTTTCCATATAAATATATGTATTTTCATTTTTGTATATGTTGATGCATATATTTAAATGTTACATATTTCTTTGTACATTTGGAAATATACACATCTATGCATGTTTATACACATATACACAAATGTACATATTCACAAATATATCTAGATATAACCTGTCAGTCTGGCATTTCATGCATACAGGTAACAAGTAAAGTTATATCACAGCACAAAATGGGCACTAGCCTGTTAAATGACATCATCCACTCACCTGGGCTGGTAGTGTTCAACAGTGTGTCTTTTACTCTGGTTTTCTTTCTTGCCACCTACTTTGGAGTTCCGAAGAGTTTGTGACACCAGACACATTTTTTCCATGCTCCTCATACTTGTCCAAGAGGCCCCAGGCACCTAGTATCCCAGCTGTTTTAATTCAGGTGTTCTACCAGCCTGTCTTTAATTTTGCTAAATTTAAATGAGAATGGCCAGAACAGGCTAACTGCAGGACTGGGTAACCTTCAGCATCTGGTACCACTGCTGTAGCACTCAGAAAGACCCCAGTGGTCCTCTTGCAACCCTGCTATGGCCTGCATATTCTACATCCTTTGTACTATATCCCACAAACCAAACTTTTGTCACCCTTAACCTCTCCTGAGGACTCGAACATAGCCTTGCTGCCTCTGATGGAAAGCCTCTTCTCCACCCATTGTAAATGCACCAATCCAGATTTAAAGGTCAATGAGAAGTGTACAGAATTCCCTCTGAGGGTGTTAGAACTACTACTGGGTCTGATAAAATTGCTGGCCTGGTTTTTGCCACAAGGGTGTAGAACCATAGAACTAGCAAGAAAAGCCTCGAATGGCCCTTTGGTGTCCTTTTCCTGACAATAGGTTGGAAAAGCTCCCAATGGCCCCTAGTGTAAATGTAGGTATATCTGTATGTGTGACTCTGTGTGGGTACTTTTGTGTATTTTTATCAGATTATATTTATTTTATACATATGCATTTATATTTAATGTGCTTCTGTATATATTTGTATAAAAATGTGATTATATATCAGATCTATTTTATTTAATTTTATCACTTAAGTTTTTTATTTGTGTATATATATATCACACATCTCTTTGTGGCTATGTAGATAAGATATATATATATATATATATATATATTTTGGTGGCTAAGTAGTATTCACTTTTCCAAAATCATCAGGTTTAACTTATGTGTGTGTGTTTATATACACACATACATATGCGTATGTACACATATGTATGTATGTATATATTTGCATGTGTATGTATGTGTATATATATATGTGTGTGTATGTATATATATACACACACGTACTGGGTACTGGTTATCTAATCACTATCTACCTAATGTGGTTTGACTATGTCCCCACACAAATCTCATCTTGAATTTTAGTTCTCATAATCCCCTTGTGTCATGGGAAGGACCTGGTGAGAGGTAATTGAATCATGAAGATCGTTACCTTCATGCTGTTCTCACAACAGTGAGTGACTGTTCACAAGATCTGATAGTTTTATAAAGGGCACTTTCCCTACATGTGTTCTTTTGCCTGCCACTATGTAAAATGTGCCTTTGCTCCTCCTTCACCTTCCACCATGATTGTGAGGCCATGTGAAACTATGAGTCCATTAACCCTCTTTTTATTTATAAACTACCCAGTCTCAGGTATACCCTTATAGCAGTGTGAGGATGACTAATATACAACCCAAAGGAGAAGAAATCATTATACAAAAATTAATTATGGATAATTGAATAAAGACAATGTGGTATATATACACACAATAATATACTTCTTAGCCAGAAAAAGAATAGAATTTGTTATTTTTGCTTAGGATTTGTTTGGTAATTCAAGCTTTCTTAGGGAATTCAATTTTCTTTAATTAAATAAGAAAATGTGTATACACACATACACACACACACACACACACACACACACACACGTTGCTTCCACATTTTTGCTACTGTGAATAGTGCTGCAATAAATATATGGGTGAAGGTATCTTTTTGAAATAATGCTTTTGTTTTTCCTTTGGGTAAATAACCAGTAGTGTGATTGCTGAATGGAATGGCTGTTCTATTTCTAGTTCTTTGAGAAATATCCATATAGTCCTTCATAGTGGCTGTACTGATTTACATTCCCACCAACAGTGTCTAAGCATCTACTTTTCTCCACATCCTCACCAAAATCAATTAATTTTTGTCATTTTATTAATAGCCATTCTGAAGGTAAGATAATATCTCAGTGTGGTTTAAATTTACATTTCTCTGGTGATTACTGATGTTTAGAATTTTTCATATACTTCTTGGACACTTGCACGTCTTCTTTTGAGAAATGTCTATTCATGCCCCTTGTGCACGTTTTAATGGAGTTATTTGTGGGTTTTCTTGTTGTGTTGTTTCAATTTCTTATAAATTCTGATATTAGTCCCTTGTCACATGCATAGTTTGCAAACATTTCTTCCCATTCTATAGGTTGTTTATTTACTCTGTTGATTATTTGTGTTGCTATGGAGAATCTTTTTAGTTTACTTAAGTCCTGTTTTTTTCCTTTCCTTTCTGTTTTTGTTGCTTGTGCTTTAGGGTCTTATTCATGGATTCTTTGCCTAGACCACTGACCAGAAGAGGCTTTTCTAGGATTTCTTCTTTTTATAGTTTCAGGTCTTAAATTTGTATCTGTAATCTATCTTGAGTTGATTTTGTATGTGGTGAGAGATAAGAGTCCAGTTTTATTCTTCTGCATATGACTATCCAATATTCCCAGCACCATTTACTAAAAAGAGTACACCCCATTGTATCCTTTCATTGATTTTACCAATGATCAGTTGGCTCTCAGAATGTGGCTGTGTTTATTATTTCTCTATTCCTGTATTATTAATCTATATGTCTGTTGTTATAGACGTAACATGCTGTTTTGGTTATTATCGCCTTGTAGCATAATGTGAAGTCAGGTAATGTGATGCATCCAGCTTTGTTCTTTTTGTTCAGGATTGCTTTGGTAATTTTGGCTCTTTTTTAGTTCCATGTGGATTTTAGGATTTTTTTTCCTAATTCTGTAAAAAATAAGGTTACTATTTTTATAGAGATTGCATTGAATCTATACATTGCTTGGGGCAATGTGATCATTTTAATGATCCTAACTTTTTCAATTCATGAGTGTGGAATGTTTTTTCAATTGTTTGTGTCCTCTTAGTTTCTTTCATCACTGTTTTGTAGGGTTTTTTGGAGTTGTTGTTGTTATTGTTGTAACATCTTTCAACTTCTTGGCTAAATATATTCCTGGGTACATTTTTTTCAGTGATTATACATGGAATTGCCTTCTTGATTTGGTTCTTTGCTATATCATTCTTGTTATATTGAAACATTACTTATTTTGTACATTGATTTTATATGTGGAATCTTTACTTAGTCCATTTATCAAATCTAAGAGTTCTTTGGTGGAGTTTTTAAGGCTTTGTAGATAAAAGATTATATCATCAGTTAACTGGGGTAATTTAATTTTTTATTCTTTTTTTTTATTGTACTTTAGGTTCTGGGGTACATGTGCATAATTGTTGCATAGGTACACATGTGGCAATGTGGTTTGCCATCTCCATCCCCCCATCACCTGTATCTGGCATTTATCCCCATGTTATCCCTCCCCAACTCCCCATGCCCCCACTGTCCCTCCCTTTCCCCCACAACAGACCCCAGTGTGTGATGCTCCCCTCCCTCTGTCCATGTGTTATCATTGTTCAACACTTGCCTATGAGTGAGAACATGTGGTGTTTGATTTTCTGTTCTTGTGTCAGTTTGCTGAAAATGATGGTTTCCAGATTCATGCATGTCCCTACAAAGGACATGAACTCATCCTTTTTTAAGGATGCATAGTATTTCATGGTGTTTATGTGCCACATTTTACTTACCCAGTCTATTGTTGATGGGCATGCGGGTTGGTTCCAGGTCTTTGCTATTGTAACAGTGCTGCTATGAACATACGTGTGCATGTGTCTTTATAATAGAATGATTTATAATCGTTTTGGTATATACCCAGTAATGGGATTGCTGGGTCAAATGGAATTTCTATTTCTAGGTCCTTGAGGAAGCACCACACTATCTTCCACAATGGTTGAACTAGTTTACATTCCCACCAACAGTGTAAAAGTGTTCCTATTTCTCCACATCCTCTCCAGCATCAGTTGTTCCCAGATTTTTTAATGAGCACCATTCTAACTGGCGTGAGATGGTATCTCAATGTGATTTTGATTTACATTTCTCTAATAATCAGTGATGAGCATTTTTTTCATGTTTATTGGCCTCATATATGTCTTCTTTTGAAAAGTGTCTGTTCATATCCTTCACCCACTTTTGGATGCGTTTGTTTTTTCTTGTAAATCTGTTTTAGTTCTTTGTAGATTCTGGATATTAGCCCTTTGTCAGATGGGTAGATTGCAAAAAATATTTGCCCATTCTGTTGGTTGCTGGTTCACTCTAATGATTGCTTTTTGGCTGTACAGAAGCTCCGGAGTTTAATTAGGTCCCATTTGTCTATTTTGGCTTTTGTTGCCAATGCTTTTGGTGTTTTAGTCATGAAGTCCTAGCCTATGCCTATGTCCTAAATGGTTTTGCCTAGGTTTTCTTCTAGGGTTTTTATGGTATTAGGTCTTATGTTTAAGTCTTTAATCCATCTGGAGTTAATTTTAGTGTAAGGTGTCAGGAAGGGGTTTAGTTTCTGTTTTCTGCACATTGCTAGCCAGTTTTCTCAACATCATTTATTAAACATGGAGTCCTTTTCCCATTGCTTGTTTTTGTCAGGTTTGCCAAAAATCAGATGGTTGTAGATGTGTGGCATTGCCTCTGAGGCCTCTGTTCTGTTCCATTGGTCTATATCTCTGTTTTGGTGCCAGTACCATGCTGTTTTGATTACTGTAGCCTTGTAGTATAATTTGAAGTCAGGTAGTGTGAATGCCCCCAACTTTGTTCTTTTTGTTTAGGATTGTCTTGGCTATGCAGGTTCTCTTTCTGTTCTATATGAAGTTTAAGGTGTTTTTTTCCAGTTCTGCGAAGAGGGTCATTGGTAGCTTGATGGGGATAGCATTGAATCTATAAATTACTTTGGGCAGTATGGCCATTTTCACGATATTGATTCTTCCTAACCATGAGTATGGAATGTTTCTTCATCTGTTTGTGTCCTCTTATTTCCTTGATTATAAAATTGTATGATTCTGACACAGCAAGGAATAAAAAATAACAAGATAAATTATTGAAACTTTCTTGTTTCTAAGACCCTTTCTAAGGCATCCATAGGTATTTGAAACTTTCTTTTTCAACTACTTTTTAAAAAATTCTCTTCAACCAATATATCAATGATTTTGTTACTTTACATCTTAAAAGAAAAAGTAAACTTTTGTTTTTAAGAGATAGGTTGCTTTGTTTGTTTTTTTTATCCTTACTCTATGAAATGGTAATAGTTTTCCATTTACTTTGGTTATTAGATATGGCAGTATCACCAGGCAGCAACATGGGAGATCCTGTGGTTTCCATTTCTGTAACTCCTTGCCCCACTTGGTAACAGCAAAATTATTTCTGTGTAGTAATTTGGAAGAAAATTTCTGACTCAGAATGTGATTTTTATTTTAAAGTAATATATTGAGCCTGTGTATAAATTCCATTTGTGTGATGCTTGACAATTATTATTCATGAGTACATGAAAACATAAAACAACACACAGGGAGCTTGGAATAGAAACTAACTGATAGTAACAGCATGGGTCATATAATCCACTCAGTTGTTGAAAGTCTTCTCAAAGTGGAGGCACTTTTATGTTCACTCACATGAGGCACAATACTATCACATTCTGGACCTATTCTAAGAGGTCTATCAATTTATCCTTGAGAAATATTTTTCATCAGTCAAATATATTATTGACTACAATTACCTGTGATTAACCAACAATTTAATTTACTGTATCATAGAAGTCAAGGGACAAGACAGCTTGAATTGCAGTTTCGGATTACCTTAAAGGTAATCTCTTAGTTTTAGTCAAGTCTCAAAATCTTTTGGATCAATGGAGTGCAACATCCAATTGAGACATATATTACCTTCAAAATTTAAGGAACCCCAACAAGTCTTGAAATTTTTTTTAATACCATGGAGATAGATGGCATAGAAACTTGCATTTTATAATGAAAAGTATGCATCTTCATTTCCAAATATATTAAATCTTTAGGACTTGAATGTATTGACTGGTTTCTGTATTTTTGTAAAATTACTTTCCTACTCTCAGGAAGATACTTGTATTCTTAAGTCAGCTTGGTGTTATTGATATTACTTTTTTTTTAACATATGTTTTCAGTACAATGTCCTTAAAAAGGTGAGAAAATCTAAGACACTAAGAAACAAATTGTGACACAGAACAAGACAGGTAAGTTTACCATATGTCAAAATGTTTCAAATGTACTCTTTCCCTGAAAAGTCCTAACAATCTGATATCCCTTATTAATTGGAGAGGGGAGAAAGGAATAATTTTCCGCATCTGTAATTGGATACCAAGTGCACTAGGCTAGCTGACACAATGCAGTCAGCTTTAGTACAGAGAATGTATATGGAAAGGTAATTGCAATTGAAGTAACAAACAGAATAAGTTTTTTATTGTGTAAATTTGAAGTGTACAACATGTTTGGATGTATATACACAGTAAAGTTATTACTTTAGTTAAGCACATTAACATATTCATCATCTCACATACTTACATTGATTTGTGTGTTTGTATGGTAAAAGTATCCAAAATCTGTTCTTTTGGAAAATTTTGGATATTTGCAAAAATGTATATTCCATTATGCAATGCAATATTATTAACTAAAATCAACTTTCCATATCCAGGAATTTTGTATCCATGAGTTCCACATCCATGGATTCTACCAACCATGGATCAACAGTATTCAAACAAAGGATAGTATATCTATACTGAACATATACATACTTAACTTTCTTGACATTATTACCAATCAATGCAGTATAACAACGATTTATGTAGCATTGACATTGTATGAGGTATTGTAAGTAATCTAGACATGATTTCAAATATATAGGAGAAGGTGTGTGAAAGATGTGAAAAAATGAAACCATTTTATGTAAGGGACTTGTGAACATCTGTGGATTTTGATATCCATGAGGGGGATGGGTCCTGGAACCAATGCCCCGTGAATCTTAAAGGAAAAATCCATAGTCCTCTTGCTGTACATTAGATTTCTAGATGTTTTCATCCTACATAACTGCAGCTTTATTCCCTTCAGCCTACATCTTTCTAACTCCCCGAGGCCGCACACCACTGATAACCAATAGTACACTGTTTCTATATGCTTACATTTTATTAATTTTTGTTTTAGATTTCACCAGTAAGTGAGATCATACACTATTTGCCTTTTGTGCCTGGCTTATTTCACTTAGCATAACATCCTTTAGTTCATCCATGTTGTCACAAATGGAATCACTAATACCCTTCTGTCTTTTTCACCTTCCAGACTTGAAATTCTCCCACTGCAGTTTTGGCTCCTATATGTAAACAGTAGTCTGTAATTTGTCCAAGGTTTCTACTGTTTTTTTATTTATTCTTTTGGCCAGAAGGCATTATAGAACCTTCTACTTGGTCATTTTTACCATGTGAATTTATGTTTCATCAGTCATAGTGTCAAAGTAGGGCTTTTCACACTTGAGGATTAATGATAGATGGATAGATATATAGATAGATGATAAATTTTTGCATTTAATATCTGGAAACTTTGTAAGTAGTTATGGAAAAACAATAAGGATTCCACTCATATCATTTTGAGACAGACTCATATTAAAATTTCATTCATCATATTAATCCATAGCACCCACTGTGATTGTCTGTTTTCCAGAGATTAGTATTAGCTTATATCCAGTATCCCACAACACCTGGGAAGAGCTTAATTTCCTTTCTCAAATACAGTCGTCCTTCATAGATTTCCATTTGGAACTACTGAAAAACAGATTCATATTACAAATGGATATCACCTTGGGGTTCTATCTAAAAAATACGTGGGCTTCACTATAGTCAAAGCGTAAGAGACAAAAAAGTGTGGTACATTTTCTTACCCATCATCCCATCATAAGGGTCATGGCTGACACTTCTGTAACAAAAAATCAGATTAACAATAAAAAAGAATAACAAATGTATTTAATCAAAGTTTTATGTGACATAGGAGCCTTCAGAAATTCAAACCCTGAAAGATCCAGGGAAAACTATCTACTTTTATGCTTAGGTTTGATGAAGAATAGACAGCCATGTACAAATGTGATTGGACAGAGGGCATGATGTAATGGCACTAGACTGAGGGGGAAAACCCAGAGATGCTTCTCTGTTAAAAGATTCTTTTTGATTTGCTGTATGGCATTCCTTCTTTTCGGGTATGGAACAGGAACACTGTAAAATGAAGGGAAAAGGCAGAAGAAAGAGAAAGACTTTTCTAGGTTATGTGGCTTACTTTGGGGGGAAAGAAGTTCTAGTTTCTATGACCTATTTAAGAAAAATTATAGTTTCTATTATTCGCTTTGTTGGAGGAACACAAGCAAGAGACAAGAAAATAGGAGAAAGTCAGAGATTCTTTCTTTTGAGACCTTTCATTCTCCTTTAGTTCAAAGTACACATCATGCCAAAGTACCATCCTTGGGGGTAGTGTTTTCTTAGACCCAGCTAAAGGAAAAGAGGTCTTCAATATGACATATTGGGAAATTGAGTGAGATGCTATCATTTTGTATAGTAGTTACTCAAGTCAGGTCAATGTTTCTTATTTAAATTTTGCTTTTTCCAATGCAAATCTTACTTACTTAATAAGCTGCCTAATTGCATCAATTCGAGGACCACAGAATTAAAATTTTCTTTTGGTCAGATCATTTTGATTAACAAAAAATATGACTTCTTACTATGAAATGAAAACTATCCCTACCTTTCATCCAGCAGTGAAATGCCATATGTCTATGACAGCATATTCAAAGAAATCAGATAAAATATTTAAAGCATTTCTTACCAGCATTCCAGACTGATCAATATGAAACAGCCACTGCTTTCAAAGATGTAGCTTCTCCCTTTTCCAGTGTGTTTCTCACTGCCCTGTTGGAAGATAGGACTTATACATCCTCTTGTAACAAAGTTTGAAAGTGTGTCACAGGTTGTACTTGACAACTGCACTAAAACATTTTTATATAAGTTTTAAAATCCCATTCTGTACATTTCCCAAATAATTTCTGGCTGCTTGATTTAATTTTATGTTTATCTAACATAATCTCGGTTTATAGAAATCAACCAAGTGGAACAAGTCTATATGCTCCCAGCTTCTCCTACTAGCACAGTGAGTCCAGTGTATCTGACAAAAATCGCATGCTGACAAATTCAGTTTTTCTCTGTAATTGTACATTTCCATATTTGGTTGATATAAATTGCCTCATGCTTTCTCATGATATGAATTTATATATACTTTATAAAAATTTATTTTGCCTTTTGAAGTGTACACTATTTTGCTCAGGTCTTACCATCCCTCCATCTTTCCCTGGCTACAACAGTTGTAATTTTAGTTTAGTTAAAAGGAGATTATAAAGTACATTGGATTTAGTTATGGAAAAAATTGGCTTCTCTTTCCAAATGTTAGCCTGGAAAGAGAAAAATTTTATCAAATAAGAAAAGAAGGGTTGTTTCAGATGCCAAGTAAGAATTAGTAAAGTTTGAAAGTTCAGGATTTAAGTTATCAAAATATCCCCATTCTATTTCTTGTGGCCTTTTTTTTTTTTTTTTTTTTTTGCCAATAAATGTGAACATTTCAAATTGGTGACCTGCATTTGAATTTAAATGTCTTTGAAATATAGCAATGTACAAGATCAAAATCTGGGTTTGATTTTAGGCTGTCTAAAAAACTGTGGTTTCAGGGGGAAATAGTATAGCACAATAATATAAAGTTTGATTGTCAATGTATGACTTTAGCCAAGACTGGAAATTTGAGCTTGTATTTTTATTTGTTTAGGCTCTCCACAGTTGACAGGAGGAGAGGACAAAGGCTTCTAGTAGTTGTCCTTTTTAGTGGATAAATAACCTACATGTTCACAATACCAGCACAGTTATTAGTTGCTAACTACCATTGCTGCCTCTAGAAAAAAACCTAATAGGCAATGAAATAAATAATTTGGTACCATATGTTTACTTTTGCAAAACTGGACAAATTTAAATTCTGAAGTGCTATATATGATTAGGAAAACCTGGGTCATATGTTCAAGTTACAATCAGAGAAGAAAAATTAATCATCTGGAATTTGACTTTGATAGTTGATTGACACTCTTTTTTTTGAATTTATAAGTTTTTCTTTCTTTTTTTTTTTTTTTTTTTGTACTTTAGGTTCTAGGGTACATGTGCATATCATGCAGGATTGTTGAATAGGTACACACATGGCAATGTGGTTTGCTACCTCCATCCCCCTTCACCTACATCTGTCATTTCTCCCCATGTTACCCTTCCCTGACCTCCACACCCCACTGCTGTCCCTCCCTTACCCCCCACAACAGATTCCAGTGTGTGATGCTCCCTTCCCTGTGTCCATGTGTTCTCATTGTTCAACACCTGTTTAAGAGTGAGAACGTGAGGTGTTTGATTTTCTGTTCTTGTGTCAGTTTGCTGAGAATTATGGTTTCCAGATTCAGCCATGTCCCTACAAAGGACACAGACTCATCATTTTTTATGGCTGCCTGGTATTCCATGGTGTATATGTGCCACGTTTTCCTTGTCCAGTCTCTCATTGATGGGCATTTGGGTTGGTTCCAGGTCTTTGCTATTGGAAACAGTACCACTCTGAACATACATGTGCCTGTGTCCTTTTAATAGAATGATTTATAATCCTTTGGGTATATACCCAGTAGTGGGATTGCTGGATCAAATGAAATTTCTATTTCTAGGTCCTTGAGGAATCGCCACACTGTCTTCCACAATGGTTGAACTAGTTTACACTCCACAAATAGTGTAAAAGTGATCCTATTTCTCCACATCCTCTGCAGCATCTGTTGTCTCCAGATTTTTTAATGGTTGCTATTCTAACTGGTGTGAGGTGGTATCTCAATGTGGTTTTGATTTGCATTTCTGTAATAATCAGTGATGATGAGCATTTTTTCATATATTTGTTGGCCTCATATATATCTTCTTTTGAAAAGTGTCTGTTCATATCCTTTGCCCACTTTTGAATGTGTTTGTTTGTTTTTTCTTGTAAATGTGTTTTAGTACTTTGTTGATTCTGGATATTAGCCCTTTGTCAAATGGGTAGATTGCAAAAAATTTTTCCCATTCTGTTGGTTGCCAGTTCACTCTAATGATTGTTTCTTTTGCTGTACAGAAGCTCTGGAGTTTAATTAGATTCCATTTGTCTATTTTGGTTTTTCTTGACAATGCTTTTGGCGTTTTAGTTATGAAGTGCTTGCCTATGCCTATGTCCTGAATGGTTTTTATGGTGTTAGGTCTTACGCTTAAGTCTTTAATCTATTTGGAGTTAATTTTAGTGTAAGGTGTCAGGAAGGGGTCCAGTTTCTGCTTTCTGCACACTGCTAGCCAGTTTTCCCAACACCATTTATTAAACAGGGAATCCTTTCCCCATTGCTTGTTTTTGTCAGGTTTGTCAAAGATCAGATG
>CAUYUD010111280.1:0-10900 GCA_963575295.1 Alouatta caraya | reverse complement strand
AAGTTCCCTAAATCGAAAGAAAGAGTAACTGGTACGTTAAGTGTCTAAGAGAAGAAAGACAAGACATCATACAGCTTTCAATTAGATTCGCCAAGTCAAGAAACCTTTTTTGTTTTCAACATAAACAAAAAAGTAAATTTAAAATTACAGGAAAATAAAGTGATGGTAATAAAATTGTTATGCTGAGTACTAACTTCAGTTCGACAAATTTCATTTCCATTTCTGCATGACCAAAACGACTAAACAAACATTCATTGACAACATATTAGCAAAAGTATATGCTTTCAAAATTCATGGAAAAAATGCAATGAAGAAAAAAGATTGTTTAGAATTGTATATATATTTGTAAAACTATTTTTTCCAGACATCAGTGATTTTCTTCTTCCCTTGGTTACTTTTACTCCTGCACTCTAGGTGTGAAATAATATTTTAATTACTATATACTGCTGAATGGACGCATATCTGAGTTCTGCGACCTTAGGCACAAAGTGTTTCTACATTTTCACAGAGCAGATTCTCTGACTCACTCGTATCAGGGCTCCCATCACCTCCTTGTTTCTCAAGCTGTAGATGATGGGGTTGACATTGGGTGAGGATGGTGTAGAAGACACCAGAACCTTGTCCTCTGTTGGAGATCGCAGGGATCTTGGACGTAGATAGGTGTAGACAAAAGGCGCATAGTAGAAAGTTACTACAGTGAGGTGGGTGCTGCAGGTCACATAGGCCTTCTTCCTCCCCTCTGCAGAGTGCATGCGGTAGACAGCAAGGAGAACCCGGCCATAGGAGCATGCAATACCAATGAAGGGAAACACAAGAAAGATGGCAGTGCTCAAAAACACTGTGCCCTCAGAGACCCAGGTGTCCATGCAGGCCAGAGTCACCATGGCTGGGACATCACAGAAGTGATTGATAGCCCTGGATCGACAATAAGGGATATGGAGTATATACACAGTGTGAGCACAAGCATTGATAGAGCCAATCATCCAAGATCCACTAATCATCAGCACACACACTCTTTTGCTCATGCAGATGAGACGGAAGAGGAAAGCAAATAGCAATGTAACGATCGTAGGCCATAGATGCCAAAAGTAGCGCTTCTGCACCTCCTAATGCCAAGAAGAAGAAGCTCTGAATCCCACAGCCAGTGAAGGAGACAGACTTGTTTCCATACAGAAAATCAGATGCCGTCTTAGGAACAATGGTGGAGATGTAATTTAGGTCAATGAGGGAGAGCTGACTAAGTAGGAAATACATGGGTGTGTGAAGATGGGTGTCCAAGAAGATGAGAAGAATCATGGATAGGTTTCCCATTAGAGCCATTAGGAATATGAAAACAATAAGAATGAAGAGGAAAAGGCCTATTCTTGATGGTGGGAACAACCCCAATAAGATGAAATCAGTTGATGTTTGATTGTAATTTTCCATGGGGCATTCCTATGATCCTTCCTGCAGGGAGACACAAGGATAAGTGAAGTACGGAAATTCGCCATTATCAGCAGGGTATGCATTCCAAGACCCCCAGTGGTTACCTGAAACCGAGATTGACACTGAACCCTATATACACTATTATTTTGTGTCCATATGTACTTCTGATAAAGTTTAATTTTAAATAAGGCAAGTAAGAGATTAACAAGAGTAACTTATAAAATAGAACAAGTATACAGTATACTATAAGTTATGTGAATATGGTCTCTGTGTTTCTCTCTCAAAATATTTTGTTGTACTTAGCCTTCTTTAATCTGAATTTTACCTACTTTGAAAAAAGAAATCTTATTTTTCTACCCAGAGATTAACATTTGCTGAGATCAACAGACCAACATTTCTGACCAGATTTTTTTTCTGGGAAATTTGTAAGAAATATATCTCTGTTGCAACTTTAATAGAATATGAATGTTTTACTGCCTGACACAAATTCAGATGTAATTAAGGTCAGATGTTATATTGAATACATATGCATAGAAAGTCAATCTAAATGCATACATTTAGATTTATATTTGCAAATGTTAGTATTATCTTTATAGGATGATCTATTATACTTACATTTTTACGTATATATTTTTTGAGTGACCAGGTCTCTCTCTGTTACCCGAGATGGAGTGCAGTGGAAAGATCATAGCTCATTGCACCCTTGAACGTCTGGGCTCCTGCGATCTTCCTGCCTCAGCCTCCCAAGTAGCCTCATGCCACCACACCTGGTTATCTTTTTATTTTTGTAGACGTGAAGTCTCACTATGTTGCCCAGGCTGGTTTTGAACTCTTGACCTCAGCAATCCTCCTGTCTCGGCCTTGCAAAGTGCTGGTAGTGCACACATGAGTTGCTTCATCCAACCCTTGTTTATTCTGTAAGATTTACTTCTAAAACTGCAGCAGCCTGTCTCTCATTTTGAGAAACTTAAATAATGTTTGTGCAATAACAGCAAGTCAAACTTCTTTTGTCAGTTATCATTATTTGGTTCTTTTATTTAGAAATCCAGAGTGAATCCTTATTGCTATGTCCCTTTAACCAAAGTCATGTTAATTCACACTGTTGATTTTCAGTATTCATTGTCATCCATTCTCTTTTGCCTCTTCACCTAATTTCAGAATACTCTAGTTAAAGCAGACTCCTTACCAAATAGGTTACATATTTTGTCATTTCCTTCTCTAGTACTTAGGGTAACATTGTACTTGTTTTATGGATCCTTCAAAAGAATGAATTTGGAGGAAAGTCCAGTCTCCAAAAAATCAAAAATAAAAACAAACTAGAATCCTGATGAACTTCTTAGTGGAGGAATATTAGAAACTCTACTCCAGACAGAAGGCATCAGGGAACAACTTTGCACAGTACACCTAAACTGGAGTTTTTTTAGGCATAAATTTTAGTCTCGAGCCAAATATCAACAGAATTTTGAGCAAATACAACAACATATACAAATAAGATACATATAGCATGCAAACACACACAAATGTGCTCAATCACACACAGTCATACACATAAATGCACTGAGATTATAATGATCAAAAAATGAAGAAAGAATGAATTGTTGTGATCAAAATTCATGTCTTCAGAGATGTATGATATGCTAATAAATCCATGAAATAAATATCCTTTGCTATATAAAAGGATGTGACAGGTAACAGTAAGGGAATTTTCAAGATTAAAAATATAATTGATAAAAATGCAAAGTTAAAGTCTCAAAAGACAAAGTAAGAAAATTCCATTAGAAGGCAAACCGAAGCAACAACAGTATGAAAAGATTGCTACTTAGGACAGAGAGAAAAATTGGGGAATTCATATGAGAGGACCAACATGTACTTAAGGACATTCTTAGAGATGTATATAGCAAAATAATAGTGAAGTTAATATTCTTAAAATATTTTCTCTGAACTGAAATAATATTAACTATCATATTCAAATGGCATGCATATTCACAAAAATAAGTGAGAAATATTTTCCTGAAAAATACTATATGAAAATTCTATTTACTTGGAAAAAAATCCCTAAAAAATTCTAAATATTACCTAAAAGACAAAATTCTAAAGCTTTTGAAATAATAGTAATAAATATCAGAGGAAATACGTATATATATATTTATGAAAAATAAGGTTTTACAATAGTTTATGTTTTTTGTATTGTAGCAATAAGTCTATAAGATGAAATGAGCTGTCAAGCCCTCATTGCAGACATAGAGTGGAATGTAATTCTGCCGTGACAGTGGCAGAAGGGTAAGGAACCTGGGGGTGAGGGAGGAGGGGGCAGGTCCATATCCATGGGGCCTGTATCATGGGCCAAGGAATGGTATCTGAGATATATAAGATCAAGTATTAGCAGATGAATGTGTTGTCTAAAAATATATGGACAAATGTGGGGGAAAACTGGAAAGATAACTTGAAGTCCTTGTCTTTGGGGTCAGCAAGAGTTTCTTATGTTTCTAACATTTTACCTTGTGGTCTGTTGAGAGCATGTCTGTGCATTTCTTGCATAAAACATTAACATGATGTAAAAATTATGCCACAGTTGAGAATTTAATCCACAGCTTCATCATGAATGACTGGCAGCTTTTACTCTAAGATTTGCAACAAGACACGAAAGTCCACTTTCTCTGCATCTATTCAACATATTACTGGATTCAGTCAAAACAATTAAACAAGAAAAGAAATAAAAATTACGTAATTCAAAAGAAAGAAATAAAATATTTCTATTTGCATGTGACATAATTATATATGTAGAAAACTTTGGATAAATAAGAAATAAAATTAGCAAAATAACAGGATGCAACATCAACAACCACCAAAAACTGTTGTACTTCTACACACTAACAATGAACAATCTGAAAATTACACTCTGATTTTTTTTACAGTAGTAACAAAAAGAAAAAAAACACTTAAGAATAAACCTAACCAAGGAGGTAAGAGTTTTATACATTGAAAATGACAAAATGCTGTTTAGAGCAATTAAAGAAGACACAAGTAAATGGACATGCATGCTATATATTTATCGACTGGAGGGCTTCATACTGTTAAGATGTCAACAATACCCAAAGTCACCCATCAGTGTGCTGTATTCAAGTGACACATCTCATGTGTAAAGACACACATACACTCAAAATAAAGGGGTAGAGGAAAATTTATCAAGCAAGTGGAAAGAAGGAAAAAGCAGGGGTAGCAAACTTAGTTTCTGAAAAAATGGACTTTAACAATGGTCAAAAACGACAAAGAAGGGCATTACATAATGTAAAAGAGTTCAATTCAACAAGAATTTCTAACCATTTTAAATATGTATAAACCCAATACAGGAGCACCCAGATTCCTAAAGCAAGTTCTTTGAAATGCCCATAGCAAAAAGCTAGAAAGATCTCAAATCGACAACCTAACAGCACAACTAAAAGAACTAGAGAACTGTAAGAAAACAAGCCCCAGAGCTAGCAGAATACAAGAAATAACGAAGAACAGAGTGGAACTGAAAGAGAGGGAGATACGAAAAACCCTTGAAAAAAAAATTGACAAATCCAAGAGTTGGTTTTTGAAAAAAAAAATTGATAAACTAGATAGACCGTTATCAAGAATAATAAAGAAGAGAGAAGATTCCAATGAACACAATCAGAAATGTTAAGGGAAATACCATTACTGACCCCGCAGAAATACAAACGACCGTCAAAGAATACTGTAAGCACCTTTATGCAAATAAACTGGAAAATCTAGAAGAAGTGGATAAATTCTTGGACATATAAGCCCTCCCAAGAGTGAACCAGGAAGAATTTGAATCCTGAATAGACCAATAAGAAGTTCTTAAACTGAAGCAATAATAAGCCTACCAACCAAAAAAAGGCCAGATTCAGATAAACTGCAACTTAATTCTACCAGAGGTATAAAGAGGCACTGGTGTCATTTCTTCTGAAACTGTTTCAAGCAATGAAAAGGAGGGACTCCACACTAACTCATGTTTGTTTATTTGTTTGTTTGTTTTTGAGACGGAGTCTCACTGTCACCCAGGCTGGAGTGCAGTGGCACAGTCTCTGCTCACTGCAAACTCTGCCTCCTGGGTTTGTGTCTCGGTCTCCAGAGTAGCTGGCACAACAGGTGCACAACACCATGCCCAGCTAATTGTTTGTATTTTTAGTAGAGATAGGGTTTCACCATGTTGGCCAGGCTGGTCTCGAACTCCTGACCTCTGGTGATCCACCTGCCTCAGCCTTCCAAAGTGCTGGATTACAAGCATTAGCTACCATGTCCAGCCCACGCTAACTCATATTATGAGGCCAGCATCATCCAGATACCAAAACCTGGCAAAGACGCAACAAAAAAAAGAAAACTTCATGCCAATATCCCTGATGAACCATGTGATGCAAACATACTCAGTACAATACTGACAAACTGAATCCAGCAGCACATCAAAAAGCTCATCCACCATGATCAAGCTGGCTTCATCCCTGGGATGCAAGGCTGGTGTACATATACAAATCAATGAATGTAATCCATCACGTAAACAGAACTAAAGACAAAAACTACATGATTATCTCAATAGACAGAAAAAAGGCTTTCAATAAAATTCAACATCCCTTCATGTTAAAAACTCTCAATAAACTAGGTATTAAAACAACATACCTCAAAATAGTAAGAGTCATTTATGACAAACCTGCAGCCAGTATCATACTGAATGGGCAATAGCTGGAAGCATTCCCCTTGAAAACTAGCACAAGACAAGGATGCCCTCTCTTACCACTCCTATTCAACATAGTGTTGGAAGGTATGACCAAGGCAATTGATGAAGAGAAACAAATAAAGGATATTGAAATAGGAAGAAAGGAAGTCAAATTGCCTTTGTTATCAGATGACATGATTCTATCTAGAAAACCCCATTGACTCAGCCCAAAGGTTTCTTAAGCTTATAAGCAAATTCATCAAACTCTCAGGATACAAAATTGATGTGCAGAAATCTCAGGCAATCCTACACTCCAGCAACAGACAGGCAGAAAGCCAAATCACGAATGAACTCCCATTCATAATTGCCACAAAGAGAATAAAATGCCTAGGAATACAGCTACAAGGGAAGTAGAGAACTTCTTCAAGAAGAACTACAAACGATTGCTCAAGGAAACCACAGAGGACACAAGCAGATGGAAAACATTCCATACTCATGGATAGGAAGACTCAATATAGTGAAAATGGCCATACTGTCCAAAGCAATTTATAGATACAATACTATTCCCATTAAACTACCACTGATATTCTTCACAGAATTAGAAAAAAAAAATTATTTTAAAATCATATGGAATCAAAAAAGAGCTTGCATAGCCAAGATCATCCTAAGCAAAAAGAACAAAGCTGGAGACATCATGCTACCTGACAGCAAACTATACTAAAAGCTAAAGTAACAGAAACATATGGTACTTGTACAAAAACAGGCACATAGACCAATGAAACAGACCAGAGAACTCAGAAATAAAACCGCATGTCTACAGCCATCTGATCTTCGACGAACCTGAAAAAAACAAGCAATGCAGAAAGGATTCCCTATTTAATAAATGGCACTGAGAAAACTGGCTAGCTATATGGAGAAAATTAAAACTCAATTTCTTCCTTACACTTTAAACAAAAATTAAGACGGATTAAAGACTGAAATGTAAATCTCAAAACTTTAAAAACCCTGGAAGAAAATCTAGGCAATACCATTCAGGAAATAGGCATGGGCAAAGATTTTATCGCAAAGACTCAAAAAGCAATTGCAGCAATAGCAAAAATTGACAAATGAGATCTAATTAAACTAAAGAGCTTCTGCACAGCAACCAAAACTATCATCAGAACGAACAGACAACCTACAGAATGGGAGAAAGTTTTTGCAATCTATCCATCTGACAAAGGTCTAATACCCAGAATCTACAAGGAAATTAAGCAAATATACAAGAAAAAAAAACAACCTCATTAAAAAGTGGACGAAGGATATGAACAGACATTTCTCAAAAAAAGACATATGTGCAGCCAACAAACATATGAAAAGAAGCACAACATCACTGATCATTAGAGAAATGCAAATCAAAACCACAATAAGATACCATCTCCTGTCAATCAGAATGTCAGTTATTAAAAAGTCAAGAAACAACAGATGCTGGTGAGGCTGTGGAGAAATAGGAATGCTTTCATACTGTTGGTGGGAGTATAAATTAGTTCACCTATTGTGGAAGACACTGTAACAATTCCTCAAAGACTTATAACTGGAAATACCACTTGACCTAGCATTCCCATAACTGGGTATATACCCAATGGAATATATAATCTATTATAAAGGTACAGACATGTGTATGTTCATTGCAGTACTATCCACAATAGCAAAGACATGGAATCAACCCAAATGCCCATTAATGATAGACTGGATAAAGAAACTGTGGTATGTGTGCACCATGGAATGCTATGCAGTCATTAAAAGGAACAAAGATGAAGCTGGATTTCATTATCCTCAGCAAACTAATGAAAGGACAGAAAACAAAACATCACATATTCTTACTTATAAGTGGGAGGTGAACAATGAGAACAAATTGACTTACTGGGTCCCGTCATGGGAGTGTGGTATGAGGAAGAGCATTAGGGAAAAGAACTAATACATGCTGGGTTTAATACCTAGGTGATGGATTGATAGGTGCAGCAAACCACATGGCACACGGTTACCTATGTAATAAAACTGCTCGTCCTGCATATACCCCAGAATGTAAAAACAAACAATAAAATAATAATAATAATAAAGTATACAAAGCAAAAAAGAAAAAAAGATTCAGTAGAATCTCTCTCAAAATTCAAATGATAAATCTTCTTTTTCAGAAACAGAAAAGCCCATCCTAAAATTTATATGAATCTTAAAGGATCCTCAGTAGTCAAAACATTGTGACAGTTTGGAAAAAGAACAAAGTTTAAAGACTCATACTTTCTGATTTTAAAACTTAATTAAAGGTATAGTAATCAGAATGTGGCAATGGCACAAAGCCAGACGTATAGTCAATGGAATAAAATAGAGTCAAGAAATGGCCTCTCATATACATGATAACCTTTTTTCAAAAAGGGAACTAAGTTCACTCATTGGGGATGGAAGAGTCTTTTCAATAAATGGTGTTTGGAAAAGTGAATATTTACATTCAGGTTATTGAAGCTGGATGTTTACTTTATACCATATGGGAAAATTAAGTCAAAATGAATAAAAAATCTAAATGCAAGAGATAAAACTATAAAAGAATAGTTGGTGGAAATGTGAAATAATAAAGGCACTGTGGAAAATGATACAGCTGCTTCTCAACTTACCATGGAGTTTCACCCTTATAAGCACATCGTAAGTTGAAAATATTGCAAGTAGAAATGCATTTAATATCCAGATAAACTCATCACAGTCCCAAAAATTGCAAGTCAAACCATCATATGTCCAGGTGCTCCTCGACTTACAATGTGCTTATGTTCCTATAAACTCATCGCAAAGTCAAAATCCATCAAATTTTGGTAAATCTGGAACCGTCTGTATAGTAATTTCTCCAAAATTTAAACATAGAATTAGTACATGATACAACTATTTCAGTTCGAATGTGTACCAGAGAAATAAAAGCAGACACTTGAACAGATACTTTTGGATTTTTTAAATTATTATTCAGGGAGTATGTTTGTGGTTTGTTACATGAATATGTTGCGTGACACTGAGGGCTGAGGTTTGGGCTTCTGTTGAACCCTTTACCGAAATAATGAGCATAGAACAAACTAGGGACCTTGTCAACCCTTGCCTCCTCCCTCACTCTCCTCTGTTGGAGTCCCCAGTGTCTACTGTTCCCCTCTTTATGTCTGTCTGTACCCAACGCTTAGCTTCCACTTACACCTGAGAACATGCAGTACTGTTATTCTGTTTCTGCATCAAACAAATATTTCTATGCCCATGTTCATAGCAACATTATTTGCAATAGCCCAAAGACAGAAACAAAGTTAAGTGTTTATCTACAGAGAAATCAATAAAAATGTAGTATGTATATATCGTTTTCAAAAGTGAAGAAATTTTGACAAATGCTACCACATGGATGAACCTTGAATACATTATGCTAAGTGAAATAAGCCTGTCACAAGAAGACAAATATTGTACAAATTCACTTACATGAAGTAACCAGAGTAGTGAAATTCATGGAGACAGAAAGTGGAATGGTGGACCCTAGAGGACAGGGGAAGGGAGAGGAGAGTAATTGTTTAACAAGAACAAAGTGAAACTGTTTTGGAGCTAGATGCATGGTAGTGATGATGCACAACATCATCGCACAACAACATATGTACCTAATGACACACAACTCTACATTTCAAATGGTTAAAATGGTGTTTCTCTTATCTATATTTTTCGTAATTAAAAAATCACTTAAATGTACTGAAACTATTTCAATTTGGATTTCCAAATACATTTTTAAAAACCTTGGCAAGTTTCTAAGCCTCTGCAGAGCAATTTATTTTCAGTTATCTTATGACATCTGGTAATTTTTGAAAGAAAATTTAGGAGAGCAAATTATTTTCATAAATGTTATTTGGAATCAATATGAGATTGGCATTAAGATTAATGGACTACTATATAATTTATATTACTAGTTTAATTATTGGCAAGTAGAACGTGTAATATTTGAAATTACTAACACAATTAACCTTTCAAACATTTCTATCATTTGTGTTTTCCATAGGGCTCTTTATGACAACCCGTCCAAGAGATAGTTAACATTGCCTTAATTTGAAAGAGAAGAAGAAAGAACATAGAACAGCATAATAAATGGCACATCAGATCTGATATTTAATGCCATGTTTTATGACCACCAATGTAGCACCTTTTTTATTTTCCATGTTCAAGGTTCTAACATTCTAATATCCTATCGTATAATATTATTTAAACAAAATTAGAGGCCAGTTCCTGACAGGAAGATGCCTCAGCCATGATATTCCTGTTTCAATAATGTAAACAGGATATTTTTTCTCATGTAAAAATAAATCCAAATGGATTATTTCTGGCCCTTTTATTTTTTTATCCACAGAAATAGCTATAAGGAAGGTATTTAGGCTGCTAAGAAACATCTTCATTTTTATTTTTTATTTTTTTTATTGCATTTTAGGTTTTGGGGTACATCTGAAGAACATGCAAGATTGTTGCATAGGTACACACATGGCAGTGTGATTTGCTGCCTTCCTCCCCATCGCCTATATCTGGCATTTCTCCCCATGCTATCCCGCCCCACTAACCCACCCCCCCCGTGTACACCCCAAAATCTACCCCAAAAAACCCCACTTTTTCACCCACCCGGGGGGTTTTTTAACATGGGAAACACTTGCACCCGGGGTGGGGCCCACAACCCACGGGGGTCTGTGGGGGTAAAAATGGGTGGGAACCGGGGGGGGTGGGTAATTGGGGAGGGATAGCACGGGGAGAAAT